>JANHFJ010001417.1:52307-64411 GCA_032468195.1 Cerberus rynchops | reverse complement strand
CTATAGTCCGGCCCTCCAACGGTCTGAGGGACCGTGAACTGGCCCCCTGTTTAAAAAGTTTGAGGGCCCCTGATCTAGAGAATGCTTTTACCCAAAAGAAAGTTTGATTTTTCAGGGAGGAAGAGCTTGAAAAAATGATGTCCTTGATAATTGTGTGCCCCTTGCTATTGCCTGGACCAAAGACAACTGGATATCAACATTGCGGTGAAACGTTTCAAGAAATTAAACCAAAACAAAATGATATTTGGATCAGTGAGGAAATGTAACTGACAAGTGCATGTAAAAAAGAAGTGTTTGTGGGGCCCAGAGTCTATCTTACAGTGTATGGGTCAAAAATTCCACAGACTACTTTGCACAATCAACTTAACTAAGAGCTCCTGGCTTATTTAAATTTAGAAACATTTTTGCTTAAATAAAATCAAAAACGGCCATTTTTCTGTCTACAGTGCTTGAAATTCTTTTTCTTTCTTCAAATATGCTCAAAGGATGTGCTTTCTTTGTTCAGTCTTGTCTTTTCACCTAAGCAACTAAAAACCAAGCAGGTTGTTATTCATATTTGGATTCTCTGGTCAGTTATTCCAAGCAAATGAAAACAAAATCCATAAATTACCATTTTTACAACGTATAAGCAAGGAAAGAATTGGAACAGGACAAATTTCAAAGTGCAAAGTAGACTTTTAGATGGAACATTCCTAACATTACAAATCAGAAGTCTCTGTCCAGTTATTTTATTTTTGTTATTTTTTCCTTCCTATCAATTTTCTATGGTAAGCAAAAATAATGGAAGTGGTGAGAAAATATGGGAAGGGAACATTCTTACCACTGGAGATAAGAACTGAGTTTTGCTGGGTGACTCTGGGCCCCAAGGGGGCACTCATTGCTGGAGGTGGATGATGAGGTAAGATCTCATCCCTGTACCATCTGTTGGTTCCTGTTTTTTTTTTTTTTTGCATAGTTTTTAATTTTTAATTTGCACTGTTTTGAATGTTAAACAGCTTTTCTATTTATCTTTTATGATCTGTAAGCCACTTAGAGCTGCCTTATCAGGAAGATGTGTAAATTTAACAAATAAATAGTAAAATAAGCTACTGCCATGCTGGTATATTCATATCCAACATCCCTCAAAATCTGTTTTCTTCATTCCTTTTGATGCATGAAAATAATTCTGACAAAGATACCTTGAGGCAGAGGTGAAATTCAGCCTATAGAATTGGTTATTAGAAGAAATCTCCTTTTGTTTTTCCCCCACTTTGCAGGGTTAATCCTGTAAAGATTAATTTTACAGAGTTAATCCTGCAAATAATGCAGTTGTTTCTAGCCTAATCTTTATTGCCTTGCTCACAGAAACTGCCTCTCCCCTTATTACATTGTAACTTTGGTGATGTTTAATCCTGTGGCCACGCCCACAGAACCGGTAGTAAAAAAATTGAATTTTACCACTGCCTTGAGGCATATAATAGGGCAATAAAAGCTATTAAACTAAAATGCAGAGAAGTTTTTAAAAGCAGTTTAACTCAATGCTATATTCATTTAAAGGCATAATCAACTGAGGTGGATACACTGGTTCATGTACAGCAAATTGCTTACTTTGTATACTTTTTTAAAAAGTCAACACATTAACATACCTTTCAAGTCTTTGTATCTGCTCCAAAAGAGACCATTTTTCTGTGCTTAATGCATTAATTTGATCTTCCAATTTCTGCACCAATACGCATTGCTAAATAAAAGGAATATGCCCGAAAAAATTAATTTAATTAATTCAAATTGAATAAATTAATTTAATTTGCCATCCTGAAAAATAAATTATACCTCTATTGATTCTGCTGTTCCAAATACAGGAATGTTTTCTAGGATAGGAGTAGTTGCCTCTAGTTCATCCTCTTCTGGACCAACTGCTACATCTACAATATCTTTTGCAATAACTTGGTGATTTCCAAAATCACGGTATAGCTGTAGCAAGTCTGGAGGCTTTGGAATGTTCAGTCCTACATCATCCCACAGTTCAAAATCCTTTATATATGCAAAATTAAAATATTTATGAGGTTCCATAAATAAGTATGCAAGTTATCACATCAAATGATAAAATGCAATTTCCAGAAGAGAACTTTAGTTATTGGCCAGGTTAACAATAAAAATAAATTTTACGCTGCTATTATTTAATCATATGTTAAAAAAATCAGTTTAGCTTAAAATGTATGATATAATTAAATTAAATCTTTCTTATAATTTAAGTGACAACTACTGACAATTTTGATCTACATATTAAAGTTTCACTGATCATAATTAGTGTGATTTTTGATACAACCAAATTTAATCATTCATGTAGCACAACAAAAATCTCTAGCCAAAAGCACTTATTGAAGCTATTTATTTAACAAATGTATATGTCCACCCAAATAATTCTAGAAAATGAATCAATATCATTTTAGAAATGATTAATTAGCCTCACTACAACAAGAAACAAGACATTCATTCTAGCCTCCACTAATTAAACATATTTAAACCTGGTCCTGCTCATTACTTTGGGGAGTACGTTCTCCAGCCTGCTACTCAAAATTGCAATGTAGTACATGGCCTGGAAAATACAGTGCACCCCTCTGACATATATAAATAGATGATGTTAATAAGAATATTTAAGCAAGTTAAGGGAAGCCACAAACTCCACAGAATTAAAAACAACAAGGATGAACTTTCAAAATATCATGTAAGCCACCAATAATTGCCAGATTGCAATGGAGTATGAACTAAATATAGGAGAAAGAAGATTCATCACACTTAAGGTCTACAAGTAGTGACTGATTATTGGGAAAAAGGGATGGCTGTCAAGAACAATCTGTACTGTTTTATTTTATGACATTTATGACATTCATCTACAGAATAGATGAATTTTTGAATTTATGTTTTATATCAAGAGATTAAAAAAATTGTATTAAAATTATTTTTTTCTCATTATCCATTATGTACACCAGACACCAGTATCCATAATAAACCAGTATATCTATGGATTTTGGTGGAATTATTTCTGCATACATTAAATGGTTTTATGGAGGCCTTTTTAATAGCAGTTATTCACAACAGAATCCTTGGGATTGATGTTTCAAAAAGAAAGAAAATTATATTATTTTCTTTGTTTCTTATGAAATTCATCTCTCCTCCCTTATGCATCCCAGACCTAAGTAGGGAGAAAGCATTAAGATGGAGTGGGAAGGAATGAACAGAGTGTATTTAAAAAAATATCCCCAGCTGTTTTGGGAACTTTATTTTCATCTTTTTTTGTTGTTATTTATCATTTCTAAAACAATGATACATTCAGATTCAGACCTAATGCTTTATATGTTTAGCGCTTTGTAAAATAGAAAGAGAATATTTCAGGAGAGTGAGAAAGAAATCTATTTTCTTCTAGTGCTCTTGGATCAGGTCATCTGGAGTTCAAACATCAGCAATACTGTTAGGAATTAGCTTATTATTCCTTACTATGAACAAAGCAATAATCCTACTTTAATTAATTTATGTGAGAGATACACTATATAGTATAAACAGAGAAATTTTTTTTTGAAAATAATTTAAAAAATAACTAGACCATGTTAGAAACAAAAGGGAAAAAAACCTACGCTTGGAACATCACAAAACTGCCATTCCAACTTACCTGATCATCATTCTCATCTGAAAAAGTTATTGAAGTAAGCTTGTATCCATTCTTTAACAAAAATTCATTGACTAAGAAGTTTAAAGCTCTTTTTTCAAGAGGTTTAATTGGTTCCTAGGAAAAATAAATGCATATAACTTTTAAATTTTGATGTCATTAAAATGTTTTCCCATTATGATGAACAGATATTAAATGTGTTAATTACTCATTTCAAAACAAAACCCACAAGCTTAAACTGTGTGCCTAAATGTTATTTGGTTAGATAGAAATGCTGTGAACATAACATTGGTCTACAGCAGTGGTGGTGAATCTATGGCGCATATGCCAGAGGTGGCACTCAGAGCCCTCTCTGTGGGAATACGCACCATTGCCCCAGCTCAGCTCCACTGCATTCTCTGTGGCATTTCTCGCCATTGTTTGCAGGGAAATAGAAGTTTGTGGGACTAAAAAAAAAGTTCAGTCAATCAATTGCAATTTTTCGCAAAGAAAAAGATCTCGCCTCTTGCAGAGCTGCCTGGGTTGTGATGTCCCGTCTCCCCGCTAGTCAGCTGGTTTTTGGTTCTCTGCTGCACGCGTGCGCACATACACGAGAGACTTGCAGTTTGGGCACTCAGTCTCTTAAAGGTTCGTCACCACTGCTCTACAGTAACAACAGATGTTGCACGTTGGAACACTCACCTGAATTTCAGGACTTGATTTATAATTTCTTCGTTCCTGCAAAGGAACTTCATTTTCTGAAAACAGCAATACATAAACATATTATTCTCCAGGCAGTCATTCACCACCTCTTTCTATTTTATCAAAATACAAAAAACTGAGGAAAAGGTTTGTGTACACCACCTGCAGCCTGAGTCAGGTTGGCTCGAAGGGCCTGAATGGTCTCTTTTGCTTTCCGTAGTTCAAACTCCAGGACTGGACAAGGATTTGGATTAAACATACACAGGCATCCAATCAAGAATAGGGAAACAAAAATGAAATATAAAAAAGCAAGGATGGGTGTAAAAATAAAATACAATTTGTATTAAAGACAGAGCATGCAATCTTTATGGAATTCATGAACACATGCAGCAGAGTTAGACTGCAGCAAACTGGTGAAAGGTTTCCATGATTCAAACCTAATCTCAGTTAAAAAATCTAAGCTATTTGACAAGGAGTGCTGTAGGTTTTAAGAAATAAAATGTAACTCTTTTTGAAAATCTTGAAAAATTCACATTACAAACCATTATTATATTCTAATCTTTTAAAGTTTTACATTATACAAATGGAAATATGAGGCCATCTTGCTTTGAGGGAATAAGGAGAATGTGATTAAAACTATAGTTCTGTAAAAAAAAAGAACTGACTAATGTGTAATTACAAAAATGAAATAATTCACGTTAATGCCACTTTTACAAAAGATGTTTTAATTCCCATTTTGTGTCATGTGATATGACATGTTTGTTGGTTAGAACAGCTTATCATGTCAACTGAGTTCTTAAATAACTGCAAACTCTGAAAATTTTTTTTAATATTTCTTTTCATAAAGAACATTAATTTCATGATTTAAGTTACCTGAAATAATTTTATGAATTGCTTTCTGCCATAGAGAAGTGATTCATAAAAGATTATCCAATCTTTGAACATTTCTAGTAATTGATCTTGGTTACGACACCAAGGTACACTAACAGGCAATTAGTAACTAGCTTCTTTACAGGGATTTCTTTACCATTAGAACTATACTACATATTTTTTAGAACTTTTTTTGTACAAATGCTCAGTTTACTGGTAATACCGACAGGTTAGTAACAGGATTATATGGAAAAAATATTCACTCAGTTTGCATTTTTCTTCTTCAAAATAGAAGGCATAATTAGAATACATCACAACTACTACATGGAAATAACCTGTTTGATGCACAGAATTTTAATGCAGAAATATAAAAGCATAACTGAGGATTTGATGGGAAAATATAAAAAAACTGTAGTAGTCAGCAATGCTGATCTGCAAATATTTCTGTGCAACAAAGTCTAAAATCAATGTGGATATATAAAATAATATCTTATATGTTGTCAGTGTTTTCAGCATCTGGATAAGTTTATCTTTTGAAAATTTAATTTAGCTGAAAAGAATTTATGATGGGCAACATTTCTTCCTTAAAATATAGAAATACATGGTTACAGAACTATTGCAGATCAGAAATGCCCTGCAACAGGATGATAAAAATGTTTTTTTAAGAAAAATAGCAAAAAACAAAACAAAAACAAATTGTAGAGAAGCTCAGGAATTCCAATAAGGAAACTGAAGTTCAGCAGCAAGACAAATCACTGAGAGCACAGAAATCCAGAAAATTTGTATCACATATACCTGCAGTATATCAGATGGCAAAGTATTTCCATTACCTAATTATGACATCCTACCATACACAGACATTTTATAATTATGCCTATTTGTTTTATTAAAACAGTTTACTCTGCTGCATGGTTTCTCTTCAGACCTTAATATTTTGAAACAGCTAGTTAATTCAATAGTATATCCACAATGACTCACAGCTGTAACAAAACATAATGTTGATCCAGAATTAAGTAATTATATTTGGCTCAAATTAAATCAGAACAGAGTTCAACTTAATAACAAATACTTAATTGTCTTATTCCTACATTCACTTTAGGAAAATTATATAATGAAGCATACCTATCCTAAATTTTTATGTAGTAATAAATATGTTAGACTGGGATTCAGGCAGCCTTGATAAGCATACTATAATTTACTGTCCTAAAATCCTACTCTCTCCCCAGTTTCCTCTTTTGTAGATCCCACCTGTGCCATTTTCATAACTGTTACACAGGTACCCATGGTACATAAATATGCAAGAGACTTTGACTTGTTACTCTTTTAAGGCTACAGAATTAAACTGCATTTATTATTCAGAATTCAAACAAGAATTAAATTTCCAGAGGTTCTACCTCTGTCTACAGTAGTATTTGCAGCAGCTATCATTTTGCAATGAACATCTGAAGGTTCACTAGCTCTGGAAATAATTGTATAATCAACACATATTTTTACTTGTAAACTTAAGAAATGCAATGTTATGTTGGAAAGTGTTGCAGTTTTTAACATGATTTGCAAAAAATAAATTACTAAAGTTTTCCAAGATGCCTAATTTGCAATGGCTACATTCAAATATCACATTAGCAAAAAGATATCCAAACTTTTGGGGCTGATAGAATTTTGAGAGTGCTATGTGCACCATCACAAAATGGTACCATATTGTATGTAGAGCTGGTGAAGGGAAACAGAAAAAGAAAATATAAATTCAAAGAGGGAGATGAATGAGGAAAAACAAACAACAAAATAAAGACAGAGAGAGAGAGAAAGAAGAAAGAAAGAAAACCAATCTATGCATACTGACCCAGAGAAAAAGAGCCATAAATCTAGCAAAAGAAAATATATATAACAAAGATAGACCTTTCTGCCCACTGTTTTCTTCACTATATTTGCTAATCTCAGCCTGGATTTGAGATGGATGAAAAACAACGATGCTCTGACAATTCTTTTAACAAAATCCTATTTTCCAGGCAATTTCAACATCCTGAGACCAATCTCAAGATAAAGATTACTGTTAAATGAATGAAACAACAACAACAACAACGTTCTTCCCATTTCCCTTTTCATGTCTAGTTATTAGGACTGCAGTTCTTTTAAAACTTCAGAATGTGTAAGATTATGGATGGAACATCTTTTCACAAAGAGTTAAAGCAGCCGTTACTTTTTTTCTGCTTTATGTATCTGCCCTGGAAAGTGATTTTAGCTATCTTACACCTATTGGATGTGAATGGTGGCAGATTGCATAAATCAAATGTTCCATCATGTTTATAACCACTAATATATTATAGGATCAAATGTATTTCTCTATCATTCAGAATCTGGCCAATCAACACAAAAATGCAAAAAAGTATGATATTCAGTTTTTTCTATTGTATTAGAATTCTCACATTTGTACTAAAGAAGTGATTTTCCACTTTTCTTAATCTTACCACAAAGAATTTAATTCGTATCAGTACATTTTTATGATGCTTTCCTAATGGATAAGAATCTATTTGCAGTAAAATAAAGTAAATTGAAAAGTTTCATTATTTAAAAGAATTTGAGCTTCTCAGAAACACTTGTAGTACCACTGATTTGTGACAAATACAGTAATGAAGAAATCATCCAATAAAATAATTCCGGTAATGAACTCTAATGTGAAGAAATGAAGATGAGATGCTAACAATGTAACTATCCAATAATTTGTTTCTCGAAAATATTCTATAAATTAAATTTATAACATAATATTAGACAGTGTATGATTTATAAACATTGATATCAACCAAAATTCATCAGGGAGCATGATTTGTGCAAAACCACTTGGCATCTTATCTGAAATTTTACTCACCAGCTACTCGTTCATCAGTCTCCCTATTTCCATCATCTGAATATCTTGCAAAATCCAAGGAATCAAGAGTGCTAATGCTTCCAGCTCGATCTAAAGAAAAAAATAATAAAGTGAAATATCTTTTGTTTTCAAAAAGGGTAAAACTACATACAAAGGACAGTTTTCATGAGAGTTATATCCACAATCTACAATGAATATCATTCTAAAAAAAAGTGATTTGCAAAAAATTAAGTTTTTATGATTAACTTCACTAGAACTATGAAGTGCCCACCTTTAAAGTTACACTTCAAGTTTAATGGCTATCAACTTCAATAGCCAGCTGGTCTAGTGGTTAAAGCACTAAACTAGAAACCAGGAGACTGAGTTCTAGTCCTTAAGCACAAAGCCAGCTGGGTTACCTTGGGCCAGTCACTGTCTCTCTCAGCCAAATCTACCTTACATGTTTGTTGTTGTAAAGAGAGGAGGAAAGAGTATTATGTATATTTGAAATCTTATTTATAAAAATAATAAAGGCAGGATATAAATAAACAAAAAATTATTTCTCATATTTATAAAAATAAACATATCTGTCTTCCTTTCATTTGCCTCCTCCCACAAATATGTTCCCTTAGAGACAACTTTCTTCTTTTTTTTTTGGTAAAATTTTTTACTTTCTTTTTCCATATTTTTAATAACATCACATATCATTGATCGTCATATATAGTCAGATATACAAATATCTCTCCAAATAAAAATTCTAATTAACAAATATAATAAAAAATTCATACTTTCATGTAAATCATATCTCTTTATGTCAACTTTTCCCTCTTCTATTCATATTTTTTACTTTATTTTAACCTTCCAAACAACCATTCATACAGTGTACAGCATGTTATCTGGGCTTCTTTTAGCATATTACTTATATCATATAATATTAATCACATTTGGTACAAACCTATTCAAATTATCCTTCACAATTCCATTATTATTCTTGATTCTATTAGTATTACTATCTTTAAATATACTGTTCCCTTTTTCTACATAGAATTCCTCATATCAAAGTTGTACCTATCTCCATTATCAAACTCTCTATTCCTCTTAATTTTACTTTTCAAACATTAGTTAAAATACAGATAGTGGTACACATTTCCCTACTTAATTCTACATTATTTTTGTATCATTCCTCTTCTTCTAATGTTTAATAGGTTTAACAATACAAATTTAATAATACAACTTTAATATCATTTTTCATTTCGTCATTCCTTATCTTTAAACATTTTTTACTATTATATATATTGTGTTTACTATCTCCATAAATTCTAAGATTTAAAAAAAATCAAAACGTTATGTGTTTAACTATATTATTCCCAATTCTCTCCCCCTTTATTTAATCTTTTATCTGCGCCTCTGCATATCTCTATCTTAAAAAAAAAATTCTCTAGCCATCATCCCTCCTCTTCCTTAATGATCGTATCTTTCCTTTAACTTGGCTGCTCTCTGCCTGTTTCCTCATTCTATTTTTAGTTCTGATGACACCTGGTTTGTCTACTTTAAACTTTTGTCTCACCCCCCTGCTTTTGCTGTAATTTAGTTCCAAAGTATTTGTCTTTTTTCTGATCACTTTCCATTGTAGGACCACCGGAGCCATTACTCCCTCCTTTGCTCTTTTCCTTTTTTGTTTGTATCTTTGTTTAAATTCTCTCTTTTTCTTTTTAATATCCTTTCCCTTTTTAATATCTTTCATGTTTTTTTGTATCCCTCTGTGGATTCCCGTTTTTATTTTTACACCAGTATTTTTATTCATTTCTTCCTCCTCTTGGATGTCTTGTCTTTTCTTCTCTCCTTGGAATATAGTTTCTATTTTCTTGTCCATAGTCTCCAGCCCGTACATTAAGTCTTTACATTCTATTTTCCTTATTTCCCACGTGTCCCACATTGACAGCAACAGCTCCTCCCAACTGTCCATTTCTTCTTGAGACATTTGTAAACTCTTTTTAAATCTCCTGTTCAGAGGCACAAATTCTCACAATTTTGAGTTATCTGTCTTAATTCTTCTTTCTAGTCAAAAAAACAAAGCAGTTATCTGTCTCTTTCTTTTTTTCCTTCTCCAGCTCCTTAGTCCTTTACATAGATAACTTTGTTGTCATTATAGTCCAGTAAAAGTTGAACTTTTATTTGCACTTGGCTTGGGTGCAGTACTCTCCTCCCACCAGCAGATGGCTCTGTAAAGTCAAATTTCCAGTAGGGATCAGTTCTTGAACAAACCCATCTTAGTTTGTTTGCATTTGCAATTTGTAAGTCCTTTTAAGTCCATCGTTCCGGCACATTAAGAATGCTTATTCAGTCAAAAAGCCTTTCAAACCAAAGGTTCAATCTTCTGCTTTTTAAAAGCCTTTTGATGCCATTTCCCTTTAAATTTCCTTTCTGTTTCAGCTTTCACTTTCAGCTTTTTTTTCCACTGGTTTCTTTTTTCACCACTAGATCAATAGATAATTTGGGCAGCTTTCTTTTAAAATAGTCTTTTGGTGTTTAAATTCAGCAAAAAAAAAGGATCTTCTCACCCAGTTCTACAGCTGCACACCAGCTTCTCTACTGCTCCAGGCTTAGGTGGAGATGGCTCGATTATTGTCCTGGTCTTTGTGGCAGCCATTTCTGACCACCTCTTCGTCCTGCCGTGGCTGAGGGAACTTTCAGTCCAGGGATCCTCTGGGGGAGTTGCGATCCCCCCGACCACTCTGGGCACCCCTCTTTGCTTCGCTGCTCCTACAGAGCAGCTTTAGGCTCCATACAGAGCCCACAAGTGGGGAAAAACCATCGCAATTATGGAGCAATCCGCCTTGCATCTGGAGATGACCAGGACTGGAAACTGGAACCACTGCTTAGCATCTCTTGATCATCACACCCCTGTTTCTCCCTGCCTACAAGCCATCCTAATGCTGAAAGGCCTGGACTTCCCAATTTTCTTCTGAAGCCAACAAAGCCACTCCCTCAATCTGTCGGCTCCAGTTCCAGCCCATCTTCCCCTGCAGATTCAGGGTCTGATGAAGGCATGACAAGTAGTTTGAAAGCATGTAAATGCAAGTAGATAAATAGGTACCACTTCAGTGGGAAGGTGCTTCATGACTTCATGCTAGCCATATGACTGTGGAAATATCTTCCAACAGCACTGGCTCAATGGCCTTGAAACAGGAATGAGTTCTGCCCCCTATAGTCAGCAATGAATCCTTTACCTTTTTTTAAAAATCCAATAAAAATTAACCTAGCTCTTTGTTTTCAACATTTAAGAATATTTACTCTAATGGATATTTCTCAGTGTTTTCAACTGAAAATTTTAAAGCCATTTTGGTATAGCTATGATAATGTTGATTCATTCATTTTGGGTCTTGTTTATTATCCAGTTTTAATGTTGAAAGCCTACATAAAAAGTCTAAATGGCTCATGTAAATATTTTTTATAAAGTTCCAAGATATTTGCATGGAAATCATAGAAACAGAAATACAGACTGAAATATTAAATAGCCAGTAAACATTCTTTTTGCCTCTTCTACAACATTTAACAAGTCTAGCCCTGTGGTTTTATAGGTAATCAAAGAATTCTAGTCCTTACATAATCAATATAGATACAAGGAAAAGAGGACTGTTTCACTGTCAATAATGGCGCAGAAGACAAAGTTTCCTGTGATGACAAATTGCACCTGCTGAAATACATCCTCTATGTGACTATTAGTGATGCATGAACAATATATCTGTATTTCTAGAGAGTGTTCTAACTCATGTGTGCATGCATACACACATACACACAAAAAGAAAAGTATCAGTAGAAATTCCATTTTTTTTCTGAGAGAATAAATACTGCAAGAAAGAGCAAGAAAACTAAAATGATCATGTTCCCCACTAAAAGAATCTCTTGACTACACAAGAGTATGTTGGCTAACTTTTTTGAATCAAGGAGGGAGGATGGATATCTACAAGAAACTATTGTGAAATCTTACATGGTTTATTTATTTATTTATTTATTTATTTATTTATTTATTTATTTATTTATTTATTTATTTATTTATTTATTTAT
>JANHFJ010001415.1:160135-171356 GCA_032468195.1 Cerberus rynchops | reverse complement strand
GCTGGAACAGCCTCGCACCACCTGGTTGGTAAGCACTTGCGGTTGCATGCACTCCAATGAACATCTGATGGTCACAGCCCAATCCCGGCTTCATGCACACCACTTGGTGGTTGCTGTTGAGTGCCGTCCCCTGTTGTAGCGTCTTGGGAGCCCGGCCAGCATGGCAGAGGCATGGCAGGTGAGTGGTGTGGCTGACAACCATCCACCGGGGTCCCGGTCTGA
Organism: Cerberus rynchops; assembly: GCA_032468195.1. Taxonomy (NCBI): domain Eukaryota; kingdom Metazoa; phylum Chordata; class Lepidosauria; order Squamata; family Homalopsidae; genus Cerberus; species Cerberus rynchops. The sequence continues at coordinate 171,134 of JANHFJ010001415.1, read as the reverse complement.
AGGGCAGCCTCGAAACGGCAGGCCGAGGCTGACAGCTTATTTTGCTCAGGACTTCAAACCATGTGGACCTATCTCAATAAACCATCTTTCCAAATAGCCTTCATGTTTCCAGTGTCTTTCTCCCCACTTGGAACTGAACCCAGACGGATATTTCTTCCAACAGCACAAATGTACATTTCTGTCAAAAAGGAAAAAGAAAACTTATGTTACACCAGCTCCATTTTTTTTCTTTTCTAAATTACATTTTGTAGTATAAGTGAACTTCAGATTCTTCTTCCTTAAAAATAATGGAAATTCCGGATAACTCCTTGACCACATGAGAAAGTTATATGCAGGGCAAGAAACCACAGTATGCTATTTAGTACTCCATTCTCTTCCTATATTCGCCACAAAAACCACCCTGTGAAATGATTTGGGCTCAGAGAGTAACTGGTCCGAGGTTAGCCATCCAGCTTTCATGTTGAAAATAGTGGAAGATATAAGATGACAGCCAGCAGCAAGATAGATGGCTTCAATTACAATGGGGTTGAGTACAGTTGGAAGACCTGAAAGCCAGATTATTGTTTGATAGTCATGGGGAAAATCTATGTGGTCACTAAGAGTTGAAAAAGACTTGATGGCACATCATCACTTACAGTTTAAAAGATACAACCTGAAAGGTTGGAAATATGGCCCTGATAACATCTTTCTTAGCAGTCAGATATGCAGGAAGCAGCATCTAATAAACAGTCCTGGAGGGAACAATACCCTAATCAAGGATCTATCAAGGAAGAAACTATAGTTCTAGCCAAGCTGTTATATATAAACAATCAAGCTTCATCCTCCTGTGCAATGATGATACTATCCAGCCTGGTAATGAAATGTTTGCAGGAAAATATGCTCAGAAGTCAAAACTCAACATTCAACCCTGAGCTATGTACATTTTCTACTACTGATATTTCATTATGATTTTAGAAATATCTTACCAATTAGTTCTATCATACAGGCAATAAATCCTGGCCTTGAAAGAAGCAGCAGTTTAAACTTTTAATATAATTAAAATATATTTTACTGTAATTTTTAAAAAAATATAGAAAAAATAATAAAATACCATCATAAAGGAGCAACTGGAAAAGACATGAAATAATCAACTTCTTCAAAGGAATACAATTCACAAGGAAAAAAACAATATGCTATCCTTCTTGGATAACTGAGAGACATGGATGGTTAAGAAATATGAAATATAAATAGAAATGTCAAAGGAAATGGCAGCAAATTAGAAACACTCATATCAAAAAATAACTCACGCTAACCAAAAACTACTCACATCCAACATTAACAACCCAAACTCCCACAAAAGAGTGTATAAGAATATTATTCAGGTGAGCAGAAACAACTGCAGTAACCAAGAACAGAAAAAGAAAACCGATTGCCTATATACCTTCCAACAAAATGGATACTTAATACAACTTCATCACTCAATGCTTTTCTTTTTCTTTTATTTCTTTTAGTTTGCATTACCTTATATTGTTTTAATTAAAACCAATATAAAAAAGAAAAATAGTAATATCAAATAATTATGAAATTGTAATAATTTAAAAAATAAAAAATGAACATATTAAATATACATTTAGTATGTTCATTTTTTATTTTTTAAAATTATTACAATTTCATTGTACTCCAAAATTAAATATTCATGATACTTCCAAAGGTGTTTTTTTCTGTAGGCAACTGGATTTTCTTGATTTTTCTTTGAAGATGTTTCACTTCTCATCCAAGAAGCTTCTTCAGCTCTGACAGGATAGTAAGGAATGGAAGGATTTATATTCCTTGCAGATAGCTGGTCATTTGCATCCTTTTAGAAGGTTGTTGAAGCACCTGGACATTTATCTGTGCCCTCAGGGTCACCAGAGCAGTGCTCCTGGTTCCTGTAGTCTGCAATTTTTCCTCTGAAAATCCATCACTACTCTCACACCATTCAAAGGAAGTTCATCCCAAATTGTGAAAAGAAGTGAAACATCTTCAAAGAAAAAACAAGAAAGTCTAATTGCCTCCAGAAAAAGCACCTTTTGGACAACCATGATCTGGATGACTGACAATTTGGGATGAACACTCTTTGAATGGTATGGGAGTAGGAATGGATTTACAAATACTTATTTATTTGTAAAATTAAGGTAACTCTGGACAGCTTACAGTCATAAAAGGTAAAATCTAAATTAAAACAGCTTAGTACAAAAAGTAAACACCGTGGTGCAATTAAAAGATAGGGAGGACAGGAGCAGGATGGGGAGAAGTAGGATCTGTTGTTAATTGATCAACCACCTCTGCTGTGATTGATGATTTGATTAGTTAACAAAACTTTATTGTGGTTTATAAATCATAGCAACTGAGTTCACAGAACATATGTGGATTAGCACCATGTATGTGTTAGGCCACAGGTGTAGATTGGGAAATTGCTATCTAAGGATCAAATAAATTCAGTTTATAATGTGTGTCAATCATCCAAGTGACTCTAAGCAACGAATATTAAAGCAGTGACAAAAAATAACAAAGATACTAAGCAATATATACAGTATATATTGATGTTGTAGGGAAATACAGAATACAACCAAGAATAAAATATCTCTGTCAGTGCAGAATCCTAAATCATCCAAAGCCTGCTGGAAGAGCCACCTGCTTTCCTAAAGTGACAATAAGGCTGGGACTGTATAGATAACAAGGGAAATGTTGTGTCTTGTAGTCCTCTGTCACAAGGCCACAACCTCCAAAAGATTTCTCCACACATTTTCTATTCTTTTTCTGATGACCCTACTCTACTTCATCTGACCTTTTGAATAAAAGAGGTCACAGGAGCTCAAAAGGGAAATAGTGTTACTGTAAAGCCTGAAGATCATTCTTGGTTTCAGATGCAGTTTTAATACCTTTGACATTAACTGCAGAAATATTAGAAGCAAATGTAGTTTTACCACCAGCTGTAGAAGGCAGATAGTTTTCTGAAAACAGATTGAGAAAGCTGGGAAGGTCTTCCAAAGAATGACATGTGGGACTGAAATGCAGGGATTCAGTAAATTAACATATTGAGCTCAGCCTGAGCACTAGGATTTAGAAATAGTTCCAATTGCATTTCAAAATGGAAGAATATTTGAGGAAATTCCAACAAATAATTAGCTTCTTTGAGAGAACAAAATCTTGTGATCCCTGTGTTCAGTTGTGGCTGATGTGAAAGAGATTTTTCTGGAGTAAAAAGTACCGTAGTTCTGCGGATCATCTAAACCCGAAATCTTATATGCATATATTGTGGTGAGACCCCTGAGGCAACATTCTCAGGTAGGAGATGCTGGGGGAGCTCAAATTGAGAAGGTCTTGAAAAGGAAAACTTTGTCTCCTAACTGACTTGACCTGAAATCCTTAAATTAGCTTATTATTATTATTATGCACAGTGGAGAATGCTGATCTGTAATCTGTGATCGATGCTAAAGCAAAATTTGGCTAACAAGTCAACAGAAATCCATTGATGGAATCTTTATCTTCTCCTTCAAGACAAGCAATAAAATAAAACTATTGGGGAGGAAAAAGTCTCCCAGATATATTCTGACAGGATATCCTTTTAGAGGAAAAAAAAAGTATCCTTTTTAGGTGACATATTTAATATTTAGATAATGCTTCTAATTTTTTTCAGTTTCTTGAAAAAGTGCTGCCTGAGGAATTCTGGAAGTTGGTGTCCAGACCTTTTCAACTGTCAAGATTCAGAAACACTACTCTGAATTGTGGGCAGTCATTGGCTAAGTCTATGCTCTTCCATCAGGGGCTAATAATACTTCTGTTCTTGCTGCAAAAGAAGAAAAAGTATCAGTAGCAGACAGACATAATTTTTAGCTATTTGTCAGCTAAAGTAGTCTCAAATTGTGCAGGTCTCATTTATATATGCATAAGACCTTTGGAACTCAGTCCTTCAAGATAGGTGAACTAGCAGCTGAGCCATGGTCTGTTGAATAAACTATAGTTGAATAGGTTCACAAAATATCTTAAATCAAAACCCACCAAAGTTCATTTTAGTTTAGGGTGATGCATGAACCCAGCCTACTTTATAAATTAGATTTTCTTTCTTTAAAAAGTTCTGGAAGCAGAAGCTTTTTTACTGCAATGTCTAGCTGTTGGGCATCAATTCTCCCTGATTATTTTTTGTTTGGTTGGTTGTTTGTTTATGGAGAAAGAATGCTGTGGTTATTGATTATAGCTTTTAATACTGTAGATCATACTGAACATTTGCATAACCATACTTTGTGAATCTGTCAAATGTATAATGATAAAACAAGATGTCACGTTTGGTATATGCAAAAATACTTTCATAATAATATATATGTATTAATATATTAATGTTTATATATTTATATAATATGTATGTGGGTTTATAATAATATCTTATTGTTTTGGTTCCAAAATTAGAAAATGAGGTACATAGCCAATGCAGTGAGGCACACATTCAGATTGGTGCACTCCTCTAAAAGAGAGAGAGCTAAATGTTGTTCAAGGAGAAAAAATGAGTGTCCATTGATGCCAGCCGGAGCCCTCATAGGATGCTGCCCATAGTATTTCATTTGTGATGATTTCAATGTACATTTCAATTAACCCCAAATAAGTCCACGGCATCATTGGTTGTAGAGAAAAGTTAGTCTGACTGCAGCTTTAAATAGTCTGTTGCTTACTTGTTCATTCCTTTTAGAGAAGAGGAGTTGGGTTACAAGAGCACAGATAAATAATAAAATGAACGCTGGCTGGCTGTGAACCTTCACTCTTCCACTTGCCTATTCCAAAATCAGTTCCTGAAAACTTTATTGAGGTGGTAGGAAAATGCCACAGGTCAAAGTTCCAGGTAGGTCTATAGCCAGTAGGTTGATACACTTAATCTCAATCTAACTACATTGCCTTGTATCTATAAAAACTATTTGCTATTTTTTTTAAATTAAGTATTGTATTGGGGTTAAAAGAATTTGAATGAGGAGTTGGTAAGCCTTTAATTTTCCCAAATGAGTCATTTGGAAGAACAGGAAGCAAGCAGTTGCTATACCAAAAATGTGAAAAAAGATGGAAGAGACTGTGAACTCAGTTCAGCAAAACCCACTCAACTCCCATCCCTGAGCAGAAACTGGTAAGGCAGTGGATAAAGTGGTAAACTGAGGACAATTAAATGTGTCAACTGATGCCAACTAGAATTACAGACGTTTACTCAGAATTTTATTATGAACCTGGAACTCAGTGCAGCTAGGAAGCTGAGAAAAAGAGGGGCAGGGAAAACAGAGAAAGGGATAATAAAGATAACACTATTTGCTAAGCATAACTGTTTAGTTTAGAGGTTACTATTTAAATATTAACATGCAAATTTACTAACTTGTTTACAGACCATGTAATATGTAGAAATATATGTGAACTGTGTGCATTTCTATTTTTACTATGAAAATATTAATATCCAGTTCATTGCTTTTCTCAGCACAACACTTATCTTTGAAGGTAGGAGATTCAGCTCATCTAATGACTGATGTCTTAAGGGTCTGTGCAGTTAATATTTATGAATACATAAACATTCAGCCGCACCTTTTTATATATATTGGAAGAATGTGTGGAAAGTGCTGCTGGTGATGTGACTCTCAGATTTATGCTTGCCTGGACTGAGTCTTTGAGAAACATTTAAATTTCTCTTGTGGAGTCCGTGATGTCCCCCGATGCTTTATTAATGCAGCATCCAATCTGGGTCAGTGACCAGGACCAGAGGTTTAGTCTTCCAAGTTTTTGGACTCATGCTGGAGTCCATCCTCAGGGAACTGACATTTCCTCTCACCAGAATGTGCTGGAGGGGCTCCAGCATGAGTTTGAAAATTAAACCTCTGGTCCTGGTCACCAACCCAGACTGGATCCTGCAACATTAGCATGGAACACATTTATTTGCCTTCATTTGCTTCGTTAATATTCTTTCTTTGTCCCCGTTCAACAGTTCATAAAAAATTATGCAGAAAGCTTAAGCCACAGCTTTTCAGGCATTTACCTATTGAAAATTACAACTGTACATGCGAGAATGAAACATCTCTCAAATGTTCCATCCTTCAATTTATTGAAGAAACATGAGTATTGTCAAGAATATTGAGTATTGTCAATATTTGAAATGCAGCTAGTCCTTGACATATAACCACAATTGGGACTAGAATTTCCATTGCTAAGCAATGAGGTTCTTAAGTGAATCAAATACAATTTTACAACCTTTTTGGCCATGGCTATTAAGTGAATCACATTTTTATTAAGCAAACCCAGCTTTCCTCATTTACTTTGCTTGTCAGAAGCCAGCAGAATAGGTCACAAATGACAGTCACATGGCACAATCCAGGATGCTGCAAAGAACATAAATACGCCAAAAGTGTGAGGATTGGATATAAATCTCTTTTTTCAATTGCATCATTGGCACAATTGTCCCTGGTGAAAAAACTGACTGGCTATCTGGGTACTGCTGGGTACAGAGATGAATATGAGTCACTCTGTTCAGTATCTTTGTATGCAAGAATTTGGTGCTGCTAGGAAAAAGAGGGATTCTCTGTTTTTGTAGAATGTGGCTGTGGCAACAACAAAATAGGGTTACCAGATATCCGGAAAAAGGAGGGTCCATTTTTGTATTCATGTCTTCTGTCTAGCAGACAAAAGCTTAAAATAATTGTTGTTCATCTTTTTATTGTTTGTTTGTGGGGTTTAGGGACATGTTTCACAACAGTAGCCATTCAAACTTTTGTGGACTGTGACCTTGTAAATTCCCCACTTCTTTCTTTTTCTCATATGTCAATAGTGTCAACCAGGGCTCTGATGGGCACTTGCCCATGGGCACCACGCGCATAGGCGCGCCATACTAATCTGTGTATGTTAATCCTTCAATGCAGCCTGTATCATATAAATACAGAAACATATTTATTACATTTTACAGCATTTTTATTAATACTAATATGCATTAATAGAAATTAATACTGTTGGACGTGCCAGTAAAATAAATATATGTTTAATTTTATCAACCATTTACATTTTTACTCCTGTGAGTAGTTGTCGTAGGGGCCCCAGTACACTGCTTTGCCCAGGGGCCCATACTGCTGTTAAGATGGCCCTGGTGTCAACAGCTTTCATTTACATTATTTAATTGATTTCCTGATTCCAGCAACTACTTTTAGTTCGGCCCCTTTAAATCTATGATCATGCAGTCAGTTGATCATATGATTCATCATATATTTCTATTGTGAAATTTGAAAACTGCATTGTGGATAATTTTATGTTATTGCCATCATATGTTATTGAAAATAAAGATTGGTAGGAAAAAATGCAATTGAAAAATCAGTCTTTTGATGCTGGAAAAAGTAATTTCATATACATGTAGACCTGGGTACTTTTTTTTGCATTTTTTTGGTAATTTTTGACATGGATGCCAAAGAAGCTGAAAAGGTAGAGAGTCTTCCTCCACACCCACACATTTGTCCTCTTTTTCTACTCTCGGTATCATCAGCTGGTAACTACACAGAAAGAACACCTCTAAGCAGGAGGTAAAAATCCAGAACAGGACTGTCCCTCTTACTATCTTCTATTCTGTGTTCTCAAGTAGAGATGGCTTCATTCTTTCTAGCCCATTCCCAATATACAGTGTCACTGGCATTGCGCACAGCTGTCACTAACCTCGTCTCCAGCATATCTCTTTAATCATCATGACATTTTATCTTATCTTGCTTATTCCACCTGCTCATCTCTTGCCGAAGCATTATCATATCCTTGCTTCTTCCAATTCATATCAACAGATCAGATATCCATCTGATTATTACTTCACCTCAAGTGTAAAAATAGTAATAGTAGACATAGTTTAATACATTTGCAATCATTTGTATGTGTTTTGAATGCAGACCCCAGGCTACAATACTGTACATTTCTGTGATTGAGAGATGGCTTTATGAACGTACACAGTTCAGCAATGCCAGCCTTTCCCTGTGATGGTAGAATGTGGCAGAAGCCCACTTTGCAGGAGGGAAGTCTGCAAAAAACAGTTGTAGTCTCCCCACTTTGCCCATCTCATCAACTTCTGATGAATGAATTGCAGTTTTCAAAAAAAAAAAAGTGGGGGGGAATCCAGGTAACTGGAAAAGAACAATTGTTTCATGGAATGTGTTTTCATAGTCATAGGAAAAATATACAATCAAGAATCTGCATTATTTCAGTTTGATGTGATGTACTATGCTAAAACTCATTTTTTATGTATTTGTGCAAGATATGAAATGAGTTATTTAGTGTCAGCCCTCAATAAGATCTCAGGCTATGTATCAAGATACAGTTTGCCTTTAGAACATACAGGCAGTCCTTGATTTATGACACAGTTGGGTCCACAATCTCAGTAATTAAGTGAAGATCACATGACCACTTAGCTCAATAACTGCAATCAATGACTCCTGGCTCAACCAATTGCAGTTGTTAAGTAAAGCACCGGGGGGGGGGGGGAGGTCCAGGGCTCACTGGCACATGGAAACATGATGTAGGCCAGAAGGCACAAACCTGTTCCCCACCCAATTACAAATGGGAGTTCTCGGCCAGTTCCAGGGTCTACCAGCATGCACAAAGCTGCTGCGGGCCTGGATGCTTTCAATATGTTTCCCACTGAGTCACCCAGTCTCAGCCTTCAGGAGGCTCCATTTTAAGACTGCAAGAATAGCACCCACTTGCAGAATGGTTATGCAGGAAGGCCACACCTTGTATCAGCTGTGCATGCCTCTCAGAAGCTGCAGAAGAAACAGAAAAGGAAATTGTATGCTGCTGGATTCTGGAACTGGCTTAAGGCTTCCTGGTCATGGCCAAAGATGTCAGGGGCCATGGCAGTTTTGTGCATACTGGTAGGTCCTGGACCCATCTACAGGCTGTCATGTGTGGGTAGGTGGGGAATAAGCCAGGGCCATGGCAGCTTTAGGCATGCCGGTAGCCTCTGGAGCTAACTGAGGGCTCCTGGATATGGCTGGGTGGCTGGGAGGAGGCTTTCCCTTTGTTCCCTCAGTTTACAGCCTTTCCTTCTGGGAAAGCTGGCAGTAGAGATTGCAAATGGTAACCACATGATTGTGGGGTGCTTGACAACCAGATGTAAGTATGAACAGGCTACCAAGGGCCTAAAATGCAGTCATATGACCATGGGGTAGTGATGGTATGAACCAGAAGTGTTTTATGGGCAATTGAACACCTTTTTTGAGGCTGTCATAACTACCGTACCTTCTTTTTCTTTCGGCTGTTCCCGTTAGGGGTCGCTATAGCAAATCATCTGTTTCCACCTAACTCTATCCTCAGCATCTTCTACTCTTGCCCCAATTAACTTCATGTCCTCTTTTAGCACATCCATATATCTCCCCTTTGGCCTTCCTCTTGACCTCTTGCCTGACAGCTCCATCTCCAACATATTTCTACAAATATAACCACTATCTCTCTCTGCACATGTCCAAACCATCTCAATCTGGCCTCTCTGACCTTGTCCCCAAAACAGTTGACCTGAGCTGTCCCTCTGATGTACTCATTCCTAATCCTGTCCATCCTGGTCACTCCTAGAGAGAACCTCAACGTTCTCATCTCTACTACCTCCATCTCTGCCTCTTGTCTTTTCCTCACTGCTACAGTCTCTAACCCAATACAGCATAGCTGGGCTCACTAATGTCTTGTACACCTTTCCTTTGATTCTTGCTGACACTCTTCTGTCACACAACACTCCTGACACCTTTCTCCACCCGTTCCAATCTGCCTGCACTCGCCTCTTCACCTCTTTTCCACACTCCCCGTCACACTGGGCTGTTGACCCCAAATATTACCAATGGTCATTTAAGTACAGGTTGAAAATTGAAGATTTCCTATATAGTAATTGTTCCCAAGCATGCTCTGAGAGTTGAATTCATACCTCTTAAATTGCCAAGGTTGAGAAACATTATATTTTCTTTTAGATCTTTCTTTTTTGATTAATTTGCCAAATGACATAAGTGGTACCAGGCTAGAAACCAGGAGACCTGCTTACCTAGGAAAGCCAATTGGGCCACTTTGTACTGTTGTTGTGGGGATAGTAGAAGGAGGAAGGTGTGTTGGATATGATTGCCATCTTGAGTTATCTGTAAAGATAATAAAGGCAGGATACAAATACATACATACAAACAAACAAACAAACAAATAAAACAAACAGGTAATTCTATAATTTATCTTCTATTCTGAATATTTGCATTTTAACCTTAAAGTTAAAAAAGAAAAAGGGAAGAGTACAGTACATTTTATTTTTTTTTAAATAAGTTGATTTTATTTAGCTCTCCTAAGAGTGGTTTATTTCCCCAAAAGGACACCAATCACCATGAATCTACCCTACATAGCCAGGAGATGGCATTGTTGGAATTATTTCAGTGTTTGCATTTGGAACTTTAATTCCCTCTTGTTTTTAGTTCTTAATCTGTCTCAACAGTTTTCCCTTCACCTGCTCCCATATCACTCCATCTCATCAAGTATAATCAATATAAGAGAAATGCAACTTTTCTTTGTAGTGCTTTATGTACAGGTAAACCTCACTTAACAACTGCTACATTTAGTGACTGTTCAAATCTACTACAAGGTTATATTAACAGAACTTTACAAGTCTGAAAATCTCTCTCTCTCTCTCCTTGTCTTTACTTTCCAAGGAACTAATAAAGGTCTCTTTTGAAATGTTTTCCATACCCCATTTCTTTAGGGTGAGGGCCAAGCAACATGGACTCTGTAACACTAGCAACATTAGATTCCACAGATTATTGCAGCCTTCTTTTGCTGTGTTCTCCTTACAACCAATACATCTTTTCCAGATGGGTCACTACTTCCATACTTTTTTCTTAGCTCTACAACTTGAGAGGTTGATCTCTTCTCAGGACATATACAAAGTTAATATGCACCTTTCTGTTGGATCTGATGGATTAAGATGACCTATTGATCTATTGCCTTTTCCCCACAGAAACAGATGATGACATGCGCT
>JANHFJ010001415.1:3696-14395 GCA_032468195.1 Cerberus rynchops | reverse complement strand
TTATTTTTTTTTTTTTTTTGTGAGGAAATACTTGGTTACCCAAATATGGGAGAGAACAACTTTAGTTCCCTAAATTTTTATATATATATTTATATATATATAAATATTCCATCAGTGGTATAACCATGGTATAACCATGCTACGGCCATGGATGAACCAACTATTGGTCCCTGAGAAGTTTAAGCATGAGTAGTTTATAAGAGCTGAGGGAATGCTGTGGTTAGAATGCAGTGTTGCAGGCTAATTCTGTCAACTGCCATGAGTTTGATTCTGCACGGCTCAATGTTGATTCCTCCTTCCATCCTTCTGAGGTTGGTAATATGATAACCCAGATAGTTGGAGGTACTATGCTGACTCTATAAGTTGCTTAGAGAAGGCTGTAAAGCACTGTGAAGGAATATATAAGTCTAAGTGCTATTGCTACTACTATGGATTGTGGTATTAAAATCTGCAAGATGGGAGATGTGGCATTGCAATCAAAGTCTTGCCCCTTTGGACAAGATTGTGTGTAATATCATGGCTGCTCTCTTGTAGACATTGAGACTTCCTGTGGATGCTTTTATGTTGAAAGATGGTAAATGATAGATATCACATGAAAGAAATCACTAGGTGGTATCCATTCCTATCATAATAAGCTACTGCAACAGAAAACTGGATCATAGCTTCTTGACAGAAGGTGTGAGATTAATTCCAGGTAAATCTGGAAAAGAATCTGTACCAAATTAGCTGTCCAACTCTGTTTACAGTGCTTTGCTGTAATCTTAAAACTATTATTCATAAATAAGATTTATTGTTTGGAATAAAATGAATTATCTGGAAGAACTGTTTGTGGTGATTTACTGTATGAAAGCTGTCAATAACAGTTGAAATTTTAATTTATCCTGAATGAGTGATGCAAAGGCACAAAGCATAGAATTTGCTTATTTAATATGTCATTCCTCTATGCTACTGAAAAAGAGGTTTGAGTTATACTGAAATGTGGAAACCTTATATGCTATTTTTAAAATGTTCTAAACTTGATAGGCAATGGTTTATATTAGAAACAGTTATAAGTAAGGTCTTGGCATTGATGAAGCTCATGATGTATTAACATTTTATTGTATGATGTGAAATCATTTTATCCTATTTTTAGTTAATAAATATTCATTAAAATATAGTTTTGAATCATTAAGGACATACGCTTTTCATTTTTTTTCCTGGACAATTAATAGCTTAGTTTTCTAATAAAGAAAATACCAATCTATGCTTTAATGCAAGAAAGGCAGTAAGATAACATTAAAGTCATTTTTAATATTTAAAATGTTTTAAAAGGGGAACAAGATTCTTTCCTCAAAAGGAGAAGCTTGAAACAATGTTAAATTTTTTAATTATTGGTTCAGCAGCCATTGTGAATCCTGTCACACGAACAGCAGCAGATCAGAATTGTATCCAGTGATGCTCCTTTGTAAGCAGAATATCTTTATTTCGGTGACAGTATTCTCTCCACCTTCCTGCAGTACTGAGTTTTCCCCAAATGTGCACAAGGAGGTCCTTCAAAGCAGTTGTTTTGGTGAATTCATAATTCCAAAATATGAAAAAAGCAATTTCAAAGAAATAGAAGTTTACTTCTATTTAATGTTGGATTTCATATGAAATCTTGCTTATTAACTTTTCAAAGTGCAGGACTGTCTAAGAGCTAATTCTGCAATAAAAACATAGGAAATAATTCTAAACCATGTAAATTACTGCACAAATAAAACTGTCCCAACATTGGGTGCCGACTAAAAGTGCATGAAGCACTACAATAAAACCCACACCCCAAAGCCTTCCTTAACAAGGCTACAAATATTGACAGAGTAAGCCACATCATCTTTGGAACGAAGATTTAATTAAAAAAAAGTTTGAATTCAAGTGTTAATTAAAGCAAACTAATATTATTGTTAATATTATTATTGCCTAAAATGTTTAGTTTGCCACCTCTGGAAAACTGATACTTATTTTCAGCAAAGAAGTCCCTTCAGCAGTTATTGGATGGATCTAGCTTATACACACTGCTTTATTATTCCTAATTTTACAAGTTGAAATGTTGTTTTAAGATAGCATTTGACAGGTGGTAAGAGAGGAATTGAATATGTTTATGAAACAGAGAACTAGAGACACCTATTTTAACTTGAGAGCACTTGTTCATGTAAGTAGTAAGTTTGAATTCCAGAAGTGTAGAAACCTCAGACTGATTATTTAATTAATTTTATGTAAGAATTTCTTAGTGTCAAATAATCCCTAGTTTTAAGATTTTGTAGGTAATGATGATAATTCTATACTGTCAACTTTGATCCATTGTAGACACAGTGTCTACGAGCAGCACACTGCCGTATTATATATCCCCACAAGTCTCATGTTTCTATGCCCTTTGATCCTATAACCTTTGCTCCAGTGAGGCGAGCTAAAATGCCTCACATATTTAATCTCTTCTATTTTCCTGTCTCTTCCTGTCTCTGTCCTTTATCATTTAATTACTGACAATATAATATGTAACTTGGAGTTAGTTGACTGGATTATCTAATGAGTAAACTGTGGTTAAACATCGAATGATGAAGAATAGCTTGTGCATGTAACAAGGATTATAAAAAAGCAATAAACACGACGAAAGTCAGCCAGCTCTGCTCAAGACATGCCTGTGACTGGATCTTAGTACCCTACAATCCATTCCATTTTTCTTTTTATAAATGGGAAATGATCACAACAGAACACATCAACATATGTTAACTAGCTAGCTGCTCAGTCAATATCAGTTCCTGCCTGAAGCTCCAAAGGATTTATTTATTTATTCAAATTTATAGAGCTTCCCATTTCACAAAACAAGGCAAAGGATATATTAAGAGCTATTGTGAGTACCTTCATAAATGAATTCCTGAAACCCTCAAGGTGCTGTTTTCAAGAATGCTCCACTGACAAGCTTATTACAAACTCATAGTCAGTCAATTGGCTATGACTACAATGAATGTTTTACTATTTTAATATTATTACTTATACAGCTACCATTCTACAAAAAAAATCCCATCTCTTGGAAGCAAACAAAATAAAAATTCACTATAATACAATAAAACAACAATTTCAAACTATAAATTATGTTGATAAACGCTCATATCACTCCATAACAGCTCTTTCAACATCCTTTTTTTAAAAAAAATAAAAATTTATTGCAATTACAATAGTATTAATACAAATGAAAGTTAAGACAATAGGGAAAAGGGAAAGGATAAGAAGAGGAGAAAGAAAGAAGAGGAGAAAGAAAAGGAGAAAGAAGGAAAAAGCATTGACTTCTAACTATTTTCAGGGCAGTAAGATACAAAATTACAACCTCAACTTTTTATTTTTAGATAGTTACTAACCATTTCTCCAGCAGCAAACTAGTTTAATCAGCAAAAATGAAAGTCAAGAGTTCATTTTTAAAGCACAAATTCCAGAAGGGTTTCCAAGTAGAATCAAAGCTGAAAATATTTTTTATCCAATTAAAGCAGTTAGTCTTGACATTTCTTCAAGCTCCATCACTTTTTCCATCCATTCTTCTGTTATGGCAATTGATATACCCCAGTTCTTTCAACATCTTGGTTCTGGAGGAGAAGGCCGGATACACCACTTTCCTAAAGACCAAGAGGGTTGGAGAATGCTACCGGTCTTACCATGCATAAGGTAGATACCATACATGACAGAAGAGGCACACTTCTAATCCCCCACCAGATAGGACTGATTCATCTTGGGGATGCCAAGTATGCTCAATCTAATAGGACAGACAGAAACCCTGAGGGATAGGTAGTCCCACAAGTAACCTGGCCCAATGCCATGTAGAGTTTAAAGATGACAACATTGAATTACACCCCAAAGCTTACTAGAGCTAGTGTAGCTCAGACAGCAAGATTGTCATGCGAGAATACTGAGGCGCACACATTAGTACTTGTGCTGATTTATCTGGACTAGTTGTAGTTCTAAATGCTCTTCAAGAACAACCTCATGTAGAGCACATTGCAATAGTCAAATTGGGAGGTGACTAAGGAAGGAATGACCATGAACATATTCTCCCTCCCCCAATAGGAAAGAGAACAACTGTTCACCGCTGCTACCTGCTCTTCAAACAGGAGCCAAGAGTCCAACCCTCAGATTGTGCACTAGCTCAGATTTGAGGAATGTTACCCCAACCAGAAATAAAGATGTCACATTGCATACAAGGAATCCTAAAATCTAGAGTTATTCAATCTGATCAGGATTGTGCCAATTCTTCCCCATTCATTCCCTTCCAGCATCCAGGCATTGGGAAAGCATCTCTATTATGTTTATATCTGTGAATATTTATGTTCTATACTGGTATGGATTACATGAAGCACCATTAGGCTAACAATATGATTTTCCTCAACCTATTGAAGTGCATCAGATGATCTAGAAAGATGGAAAGCAATAACATGACATCAGAAAAGTTCTTGTTGTAGCTATCCTTTAGGGATCCATATTTGGCTCTCTCAAAAACAACTCTCAGAGACTCTGATAAGCCAAAATGGTTGAGTAAAAAATTAACCTTGTACTTTGATGAACCACTCCATCATATAAAACACCTCCCTATAGTGAAAATTGATTTAACTGTGATGTTTACCTGTATATTCATAATTCTCTCCTACTAGAGGAAGAAGTATACGTTTCTCTTGCAATAATGAATTGAATGATTTTGTGTTGACTAGCTTATCTTCAGTAGCCATATTTATTTTGCTTTCTGATTTTTTTTTATTTCTTGCATTTTATTTTTGCATTGGTATTTTTATTGAGTTAGCCACTCAGAGTTGCTTTAGGTGAGATGGGTGGCTAAATAAATAAATATTTTTCCTTGACAATGAGAATATGTATTTTGGCGTGGGAAATCATCTTCCTGTTGATAATGAATTTCCAATATGAAGCAAAAAGATGGAAGAAGAGCGTTCATTTGGGTTTAGCTTTCTTACACACTATAACCCTAGGGAAATAGATGAGGAAATGATTACACTAGATTACAACTAATCATATTATTACAGATTTTTGCTGGAGCTTATGTAAAATATCTTGACAGATAAGATAACCTTTTGTTATCAGGGTTAAGTACTTTATTCCCTTTTGATAGAAGAAAGCTATGAATATTCATTTTATTTTCAGTAATTATAGGTTATCTCTATCCACTGCATTCATTTATAACAATAGAACAAAATACCAAAGACATCAAAGATTTCTAAAAATGGCAAAGAAAATCACTCCTACTTTGCACAGAGCCACTTGACCCTAACTAATTAAACATATTCCATTTGTGACTTCTGGTTGACTAAAAAAGATTATGATTCAAAGTCCAAGCTAATCCCAGAGGAATGTAGCATCTTTATCTTCCAATCTTTTCTGGCTGTGACTGTTTCCTGAACAGACATAGAAAGCATGCCATGCACAGATGGCCAAGCTTTGCCTGAGTGTCCCATGTACAAGGAGAGATTTGGCATGCTTAAAAGTGACCAGGTTTCTGGCATGACAAGACCCAGGTTGTACAAAATGTTGTTAGGAATGTGCAGAACACATGGCCAATAGAGCTGTGAAAACCTGAGAGAGAGTAACTTACTTTGGAATGAGTAGAATCCTCTCTTTTCAAATTGTTAAAAACAACCCCTGTTTTGTTTTCAATCCCACATGAATTTTTGAACCTGCTTCTGATTGTCTATATCTTTTTCCTGAGAAAAATAATGACTTGTATGTGTTTCAAAGCACATTGTCCCAAAACCTTATATCATTTTGATAGGAAACCCTTGAAAACCCCATTACACCAGTCATAAGTGCAATAGAAATGAATCCAGTCTCAGTATTGTACATCAGTCTTCATGTCTGTGACAAAGCCGTGTCACAATGTATTTGTTAGTCTTTACAGTCCCACAGCCTTAAATCTAGTTTATAATAGACCATGAAAATATAATATAAAATGAAAATCCAAATGCAAAGGTAAAGAATACAATATAAAAGAGGACTAGAATTAAATATAAAGAAAATATAATTAATGGCAATAGTACAGCCACTAGTCTTAGAAAACCCTAATGAAGATATCGAAGGGGCACTTTTTACTACCAACTATTGATAGTAAAGGAATCAGCAATTTTGAAATATGCTGGCAACTTGGTAGACTGCCCATGAAGGCCTTGGAAAAGATTTTCAGGTGCTATGCACATATCTATCTAAAAAGTTGAGAAAATATATGCAGGCAATACTTTTCCTGTGATGCTCTATGGAAATGGAAGTTAGACTTTGAAGAGTAATAGAAAGAGAATTGGTGCTTTTGAACATTTGCATCAGAGAAGATTCCTGAAAATAACATGGACAGCCAACAGAACAAACCAATGAATCATTCAACAAATCAGCCTGAAGTTGTCATTCCAGACACAAATGACTAGGCACAAATATTATACTTCAGATACAATATGCAAAGTCCTAACTTGCTGGAGAAATCTATAATGCTGCAAAAGATCGACGTGAGAAAAAAGAAGAGGAAGCCTACTATCAAGATGGATGAATTCAATTACAGCAGCAATGGATGCACTGTTGGAAGACCTGAATTACCAGGTAAGGAAGAGATCTTCGTGGAGAAAATCTGTCTATGTAATCACTATGAATTGATACTGGCTCAACAGCATGTTATAATCAATGAATCAATAATACACAAAGAAATACTCTTCTGAAAAGAAATTTTAATAAACACCCAGGAGATAATATGATGAATTAAATCTAAAATTGGTAATTGTGCTCTTTGACTTTAATGAGACCATAGTCCTTTCTGAGAAGATGATGGTAAATTGTACTTAGAAACAAAACACATCACAGACCAATTATTGACAGTTAAGTTAGGCTTTTATGATTCTGCCCAATGTGAATCCTATAATGTAAATCCCCAATGTTTTTAAATAATCAGTGAAACAAATCAAACAGAGCTATGGAAAAGTGATATGGCAAATCTTGCAGTACATTTAAACTTGTGCAGATTTATACCTTATTTCCTGAATCTTAATTGTTTAATACTTGAATCAAGAATTGGATATTAATTACGAGGTCAAATGCCTTAGTATAGCTTTGTTCCTTTCTTTCAAATTGGTCTATTCCATTCACATAGTAAATGGTTAGGTATTGAGATGTAGCAACAGTTTTGGAGCGCCATCATCATTTCCCCCCCAAAATTCAGTTTTTCCTTAAGATAAGAAGTGATATAGGAGCTTAATATTGCCCAAGTGTAGCAGTGGCTGTTGTGGAGAAACTTTCATTCTATTAATGTTGCTTCTCTTATTAGATGGAGAGATACAAAGCACAATGCACACAGTTTAACTCATTGTCATAATTAGCTGTTTAAAAGCAATGAAATTTCCCAGATATTCTAGCAGTAATTTTACTAGTCCACACAGGGAATTCTAATATTGGATGGAATAAGGAACTTTGCTTTTATGAATCCTAAATGGAAAGAGAAATGGTGGATGGGCTTTTTTAATGTTACAGTATATTTCTCTGTTGGGAAAATATAGGGAAATGAACATTTCATAAACAACATTGAGGTGGTGCCATTTTTGAACAGGCCCAGGACCTGAAGAAATAGTGGATTTAGCAAATTTATAGTTTGAGATAGGAGAAGGTCTCGTCCTCTTAAGAAGGCATATTAACTTTTTCTAAGTCTAATCAAATTACCTAATATGTGCACATCCACTTATTCAAAAAATATTTTTCCTGAATCTTAATTGTTTAATACTTGAATCAAGAATTGGATATTGATTAATTACGAGGTCAAATGCCTTAGTGTAGCTTTGTTCCTTTCTTTCAAATTGGTCTATTTTCAAACTTCTTTATCAGAAACCATGTCATAAATATTGTTTCAGGCCAGGACAAGCCATACTAAATAGCATCCCTCATAAATTTCTTCTGCTTTATTTTCCTTGCATTACAGCTTAATCAGAAAAATATGATTAAAGAAGTGAAATCCAAATAAAGTTGAACAAGATATTTTATTATAACAAAAATGAAATAAAATAAGAAAAGTTACTTCAAGTAAGAGGAGAATGCAACAGATTTCATTAATCAACAGAATCTTAGGTTTATCTATCGTAGGACTTTGGGAGAGAAAGAAATATTAAATAGGATTTTAGACTGCTTGGCTTTCTGGCTATATGTAGTTATTAAAATTATCTTGATACCTTAGCTCAAAATTCTATTTTTTTCTAGAGAAAAGCAATAGATTCAGAAGTTTGGAAGGCTCCTAAAAAAAGAGAATGGTGCTTCAAATGGATGAAAAATAATACAGAACCTAATTGTTCATGTGACTGTTGTAATAATTTGTCAACCAACCATATAATTACAAGACTATGAGTCAAATTAGTGTCCTCAGAATAAAGATTTTAAAAGATGATTGAATTAGGGTCTATGTGCACTATTATATTCCCTGTTTCTATCCTTGAGACACAATCTATTTTTTTTAACTCTAATCCCTCAAAAGCATAGAAAGGACCATCATGTTTTATATAATCCACTGGTTGACTCACTTTTTTTGGCTTTTTCTTGCTCAAAGCATTTCAACTGGAATTACAAGAGTTTTCTGCAATTTACCAATGCTTAACTGAACCACACAATGATGTGCTCAACTTTTTTTCAAGTTTCCAAAAACATGTTTTTAGTTTAGGAAGGAATGACAGCAATTAATTTCATTAATTCAAATTGTTCTCAGCTAACAGCAATTTCATCTTGATTTTTACAGAGGTAAAGTAGTAGGCAGGAGATTAAGTTTTACAGAACCTTTTCTATTCAGTGATCTACTTTTTCACAAAACCAGAATTCTAGGTTCTTACATGATTCTTTCCAGAAAAAGAAAAGAACGACGTATCGCTTTTTCATACTTCATAGTTGATGGGCTGCACTCAGGTTGCTTAGATTCAGAGGTGAAATTCAGCAGGTTCTAGCAGGTTCGCTAGAACCGGTAGTTAAATTTTCTAAGCAGTTTGGAGAACCGATTCTTAGAAGAAATCTCCTTTTGTTTTTTTTCCACTTTACAGAGTTAATCCTGTCAAGAAGGCAGGAAAAAACATTCTGATGTTGTTTCTAGCCTAATCTTTATTGCTCTGCTTGTAGAAACTGCTCACCCAGTCATATAACCCCACAGCCACGTCCATCAAGCCATGCCCACAGAACTTGTAGTAAAAAAAATTGAATTCCACCACTGCTTAGGTTCTAAATTAAGTAGTCTAGCCTACTGAATCATCTTTTATATAATGGGATTGCTTATTTGTATATAGAATGATTTTGGAAAATTTGGAAAAGATGTTCTTTTCCTACCAATTTTATGTTCCATTCAGCAGCAATCCATCTCATTTAACGAGAATCCTTAGTACAGTATATGTGGATGCCACTGACTATCCCATTCAAGGAGTTTGGCCTCTATAAGGAAAGGAGAAATGTTATCTACGAGAGTGTAGAGTGAAAGAATAAAATTCATACAGCTCCCTGAAATGAAATTCAACATTTCTAGAGTGGCAAATAGCCAGCAAGCATCCTTGTGCTTCATCAACTCTCCATTATATAATTTCCTTCTTGATAAAAAATATCAAGACATTTCATGTGGTATAAGCACTCAGATGAAGTTGATTCTGAGTCCACTTTAATTGAGGAAACAATACTTTCAAATTGAAGTTCTTTGTTGATTTGGTAGATTCCTCTTTTTCAAAAAGTACTAGTGTTCACAGCAATCTGGAAGAATTTCCACTTGTTCCCAGATACTAGGGACTTACTTCTACAGATTGAAGTGTGCATTCTTGTATTCTCAGAGACATTCTCAATTTGTGTTTTCTCTGAACTTCTGAATGTAGAACAACTTTATGTACTGAGACCATTCAAGTATTCAGGATAAACATACAGGGTTTAGATCTGCATGAAAAAATAACATTGGTCAAGTGACATCTGTTGGAATGAAGACAAGTTCAGAGCTTCTGACAGTAGTTTTCTTTTTTAAAGGAATTTTTTTAAATTTTTTAATTATTTTACTTAAATTTGTGATGACACTCTACTTTATTAGACTCTGGATGGCTTAAAAAATATCCCCAAACAATAAAAACACATACCAACAAGAAGTCCAGACTAAAACACAAGTAACAGTGCAAAGATAATAAAAAAGGAATGCCTCCATACCTCTACTATAGCTCTAGTGTTAAATGAAAGATTTAGGAATAAATTCTGAGGAATTCATCCTTGCACAAATTAAATTCTTGGCTTTTATCATTTTTGTATTGTATCTTTATTGTATTGTTATCATTTTTGTATTGTATCTGTGGACTGTGGATGCAAGGAGAAATTCTCTTTCCCTCCCATATAAATAGAAAATTCTGTAAAAAGCACTTCATGCTGCTTTGGTCTGAATATGGCCCTTCTGGTTTTCCATAGCATTCCTCTATGCTTTTCTAGGAAGATAAATAAGATATTTATCTAACAAGTTTACAGCCAACAGTTTGCTCACAGCATGCTCCAGGTGCAGCCACTTTAGGTTACTGCTGTCACAAATAAATGAGAAATCACTTTTACAGGTTGATGTGTTAACCCAGATGAAGACGCTGAAGCCAAAGAAACTGAACACAGGATAGGACAGGCTCTAGGAAGGAAAAAAAATAGATTTCAAAGGCAGTGTGTTGGGGGGGGGGGGGGGGGGGGG
>JANHFJ010001412.1:8759-18896 GCA_032468195.1 Cerberus rynchops | reverse complement strand
GCCTGAAGATGGCGAGTGGGATCTCGCCGAAACGTTGCAAAGAGATTCTCAAACTTACACGGGAAAAGACCCGAATAGACCTAGACCTGCATACCTGCACCTGTGAAAATCTACGAAAACAAATATGAATGTTATTACATATATATGAATTATATTATATACATGAATGTTCAAGTTCTTGAAGAGAAACATCTACCAGAAGACTAAAGATGAAGAGCAACTTCAGATATATATATTGCTTTGCTCTCTTACCAATGTTGCTCTTCATCTTTAAGTCTTCTGGTAAGACGTTTCTCTTCCAGAACTTGAAAATTCAAAATTTTCCCACCAAGCTTGAGCAACAGAGAGGCTTGTTCAGTTCCTTGGCCAAGGTCCCTGGGCTGGGCTGGGCTGGGCTGGGCTGAGATGAAAATGTGAAAAGAGACATTTGTGCTTCCATCCAATTTGTCGTGGAATCTGGGAGTACTGAGATGCCTGAAAGAATTCCCAGTGGTGGGATTTGACCACTGGAAAGTCCTACTCGGCACATCCCAGGAAGTGGAAAGCCAACTGGATTGAATTAAGGCTCTTGAATTCCCTTCCTCTTTGGAGCCAACTCAAGCCAGGATTTATTTGGGGGATGCCTTGAGCTTGCCATCTTGAGGTCAAGGCGTCAGATTTCTGTGTCTCTTTCTTTCAAAACTTCCATTTTGCACACCGCTTTCCTGCCCGTCCGACGCTGCGTGGGGCTGGCAGCGTGAAAAAGATACAGGCACGGAACAACAACGGTAATAATTATAGACGCGGGGGAAAAAACAAGACAATTACAGAAAGGGGAATAGGAGCATCTGCCTGTGTCAGATAAGCCATCGCTCTTCTGTCAATATTTGCTTTCCACCAGGCTGCCAATTGCCGGATCTTTATTAGATGTCTGCAAACACAGACTTGTAACTAATTAAAAAAGATAAACGTCATTGTTCTTCCCCCGGTTTGATAATAAGGGGCATTCAGAAGCACAAGGCCACCAAAGAGGAAGGTCCCAGTTTCTCTTTTCCCTCCTCCGTGTGTTTTCTTCTTGTGCCATCTCCTTTTCAGTTAATTTTGTCCTTTTTTTTTTGTTTTGTTCTTCTGTTTTTAACGGAAAGGGAATTTGCTGGACTGAGACCCAACCTTGTGGCTTCAGCTCTGCTGGGAGAATTTTTAACCCAGCCATAAGAAGCAAAATTGTTAAAATGTCTCCTT
This sequence comes from Cerberus rynchops, assembly GCA_032468195.1. Classification (NCBI taxonomy): domain Eukaryota; kingdom Metazoa; phylum Chordata; class Lepidosauria; order Squamata; family Homalopsidae; genus Cerberus; species Cerberus rynchops. The sequence goes on along the minus strand of JANHFJ010001412.1, from coordinate 17,675 downwards.
TTCTTTTGGCCTAGGCTAGCAAGAAAAGGAAGGAGTCCAATTAGAAGAGTTAAAAATAGATAACCTTTGGGCAGGAAAGTGTCATTTCCATCCCCACCCCCATTTCCCTTAAATGGGTTTTTTTCCGATGTCTCCTAGAGATTCGAGGACAACCAAATTTGGAAGAAAACTGGCTGTTTGAAGTTAAAAATGACCCCAGAAAACTGCAGTCTGTCCTGCTAACCCTTGAAAGTGAACCCATTGTCCAAGAGGCCTCGGAAGGCTGGGCATAGAAGGACCCAGCCTATGAAATACAACCCTGGTTGGTTTCTGCTCCCTGGTTTTTTGGTTGCTTCTGCTGTTAGCTATGGGGAATGACGAGAGACCAGGCAGCCAGCATTTCATTAAACGCAATCAACACTTGTTTCTGCCTCTTTCAGTTGCATTCGAAGGTAGGCCACGTTGGTTGGACGATGGCACCCGCGCATTGGTGAGGAGGTGAGGTTTTAAGTTCAATCTGCTCCGATCTCCGTGGAAAAAGGGAGGCGCGTGAGTGAAAACGCCGGGTTTTAACCACTCCCAAATGCAGGACTCTTTCAGATTCCAAGTATTTTACCTCTCCGTGTATATTTTTCCTTTGCTTAAATTCCAGGGCTGACTCTTGAGTCGGAGGCGAAACATTGGGGGATCCGTGCTTCTGAAATAATTCGGAGGCAATTCGGCCATTTTTAATCTCACGGTCCTTCCTCGGCGACCGAAATTCTTCCTCGAAGCCCTTCATTCATAAAACCCGACAGTCCCCATTTTTACCATCCCAACAACTTGGGGGGGGGGTTCCACTACATATTCTTTCTGTAGCTATTGCGTGGCTAATTTCCTGAAGACCTTCCCCTTCATCTGTGACGGGTATGGAAAATATTTGCCATTCTGTTGGTGTAAAAGGGGGATCATTTTTATTTTATTTTTTTATTTTTGGATCTCTCCATGGAAAAGCTGAAGCATTTTGCTTTTTTTAATTTTTTTTTATAAAGAGAAGAAAAAAAGCATCTGTTCTAGAGTTTATTTGGGTTACGTTTTGGCCTTGAAAGGACCGGGCAAGATGCTATACTGTCCGCCTCCACCGGATGATGCAATCAGAGGAGACTTCGAGAGACTCTTTCGCTAGAAAACAGAGCGCTTTCTCCTCTGCCGGGCCTATAAATGGAACCTCTGTTTACTTCATCCGAGAAACATGAAGCAGGATCATGAATAAATGCACCCAATTTGGCGAGGAAAGAGACGTTCACCTACTCATGGGCTGTGTGTTATTCTCTAAATATTTACTGGACCAAACATTTATCCCATGTTGCCTGGAAACCTTTCCAAAAATGGGGAAAAAAAGGGAAAAGAAAACGTGATGTGATTCTGGGCGATGTGAATGACAGTTGTAACAGAATTACAGAATTAGCAGGGACCGTGGAGGTCTTCTAGTCCAACCCCTGGCTCAAGCTGGAGACCCTATACCATTCCAGACAAGTAGCTGCCCAGTCTCTTCTTAAAAGCCTCCACTGATGGAGCACATACAACTTCTGGAGGCCAGCTGTTCCACTGGTTAATTGTTCTTCCCGTCAGGAAATTTCTCCTTAATTCTAGGTTGCTTTTCTCCTTGATGGGTTTCCATCCATTGCTTCTTGTCCTGCCTTCAGGAGCTTTGGAAAATAGCTTTACCCCCCTCACTTCTTTGTGGCATCCACTCAAATATTGGAAGGCTGCTATCATGTCATCCCTGGTCCTTTTCTTCACTAGGCTAGACATTCCCAGTTCTTGCAATGTTTTAGCCTTCAGTCCTCTGATCGTCTTTCAGAAATGTTGGGCTCAATTGTGGTCGCAATATCTCCCCGAAATATCTCCCAACCTGTGACTTTTCCTCCTGTCTCCCAAGGTTATTCTCACATCTCATTTCATAGATTTTTTTTTTTGAGGACTGGGGAAGATACAGACCTGACCTGAAGATGTACAATCCAAGGACATCTATGCCGTATACGTATCCAATCGGGTGAACCTTTTGTCCTCATTTATTGGTTTCTCTTTGGAGAAATACAAAGAAGATGACCTCCTGTTTGAAGCATTCTTGGAAAGGATTATCAGGCACAAAGATAATGGAGGACAGCCAAGCTGAAACACAAGCTACAGACTTTCCCTGTCTTTCTATTTTACTTGTAGCCATTATTTTTACATTTGCTCCTGTGCCCTTGAAGGCGCGCTAGCAAAATTGGATCCAAGATGACGCAGGTGAGGGAAGCTGTATAAAAGGCCACCTGGTTCTGCAGAAGGTAAATGATACCATTGAGCTAACCTTGGCGTGGGTTGAGAAGAACCACAAAGAATTGGATCTGCTTAATGCCGGATGAAGGGGGCTGCCGGGAGACGTCCAAATAAAAGCAACAGCAAACCACTTCAAAGAAAGCTCTTTCTAGAAGAAGGAAATCGACAGGATAAGAAAATGTTCCTCAATAATACAACAAGCGCAATCACCTTAAAGCATGTGTGGCTAGTTGCCTGTGGGTTGAAGGAAACCCAGGTTGTCCGGGAGGCATCCCACATGGCTGAATAAAGTTACTTCTAAACATTTTGGAAGGGTTCTGAGTTCAGATGTCAACTGTTGTGAAACCGTGACGATTTGTCCAGAAACAGAAGGCAAAAATGTAAGACTGAGTCAAGACTTTGGTGAGCGTTTTCTTTTTAAAATTTGGAATTTGAAGAAGACTCCAAGAAGGAACGACATAACCGCCTCTGTAATATTGGAGAAGCTAATTGCAGCCCAACGCTGTCTACTTAATTACATGGTCTCCAAGTTTTCTAATTGTTCTGTCAGTGATGGGTCGTTTCGGGGAGGAAATAAAAAAAAGAGTCTGTAGAACTTTAATTATTTAAGGTTACTTGGTTGTTTTTAAGGCTTTGTGAGATCTATTTTGGTTCCTTCTGTTAACTCTTGAGGCGGTCAGCTTCTGAACAAAGCCTGCTAGGGGAAAAAAATTAACATTGGTGAATGTATGCATTTGTTGTCCTGAGTTGAACTCTGGGGAGAAAGTATTTGGAACGCAGCAATCTTGCTTTTCTTTTTACAAACTTACCGGTGCTGTTTTTTGACAGGACCAGATACAAGGAGGAACTCTACTCTCTCCCACCCCCACCCCCCACCAAATTCTGGAAACTGATGAGTCTGAAATATTATGGAAGGGTGGGAAATCCTGAACCTGAACTCATTTTCTACATTCGGCACAAAATGCCTAGTCAGAAGGCCTTCTTGGATCCCGACTCAGGAAGTCAAGATGTTTTAAAGCAGGCCTTCCTGAATTTGGTGTCCTCCAGATGTGCTGGGATGATCAAATTTGCCAGATGCTCAGCCAGCAGGCCAGCAAAACAGCTCATCTCAAAACAAAGAAGGAATCCAGATGGATGTAGGCAGTGCGTCGAGAAGAACTGAGAAGAACTGACAGCCAACGTTTTCTTTGCCGTTCTCCATTTTGGCCCTACGCCTGGGCGCAGCAGAATCTCAAGAGAGCAGCTTTTCATGGATGGAAATGGAGAAGAGAACTTGTTTTGTCTGTAATTTTACGAGGGAAGAGGGGCGGATTAGAAATGACAAGGAAGAAAAGTTAGAAACAGTCGCTTCTGGAATTAATGATGCCATTTAAATGCTAAATAAAGGCCAGCTCGGTTGAGCCAGAATGTAAACTGTTGAGAAAAAGCAGTAAAAACAATGGAATAACATCCAGGCTATTCATAACACTTTAAAAAAACGCACCTGTCTTGGGGAAGATTAGAGACATCCATTAAATCTGGAGTTTTAGTTTATATTCTCCCTGGGCCTCGGTCTTTCTTTTTTTTCAGAGAGTGGGACGAGAAAGAGATTCTGATTTCCTTGCCTTTCCTTCTAAGTTTTGGGATAACCTCCATGATTTTGAGGAAAACAAATAAAAGGGATAGTGGAATACCGCACACACATACACACCGAGATAAGGATTACCAGGAAGGGATGTTAATTTTTTTGGGAAAAAAAAAAGAAGTAGTAGTAGAGACATTCCAGGAAAGTATTTGAGTAGCTGTTTCATAGCCAGCAAATTGTTAATTTCGGGCATTCCAGTTTAAGACTCTAGAATGATGCATAAGCCGGCATCTTTACTGCATCTGTCAGCCTTATAAGGTAGGCCAGACAAACAGTCGCTGTGTGGGCCTAAAGCTACTTTTATTAGAACGGCTGTAATAACTGAATCTTGCAAAATATGCAGGCTTCTCCCCTCTTCTTTCATCTTCATGAAAAGATGAGGGGAGGGCTGTCTGTGATGATCCCATAAATCTCTTTCTTGGTACGGGCTCAACCCACAGTTTATCTAATTGTTGCCATAGTGAAGGGTCTTTCTTCTGTCCATCAAGGTTATATACTCCAGTCTCCTTCAGATGTTTGTCCTTTCCTACCTGCTCTGACCATTGGTGTCCCCAGTCCTCATTAAATAGATTGCTTTGCTGCTTCCAATATTTTTTGAGGGGTGATGGTGCTTCTTCTGAGCTCATGGATTCGAAAACAGGCTCTGCCTCCCTCAATGCCCAATCAGAGGAGAAAAGTTTCATGTTGCTGTCATCTCCAGCAAGGGTAATTTATTTATGAGATTCTTTTTTTTTTTTCCCCAGCCAGAAGAGATTCAAAGTGGGTAATGATAGGCAATTTAAGAGCTAAGCATCTTTAAATAAAATCTGCCTGGATTACTACATTTGGCTGCATCTTTCTCGACTTGCAAAGAAAGGGAAGAAATCATCTTTGGTGATCTTGGGCATCCTCGCAAATGTGACACAGGCACCCAAGACTAAAAGGCAAAACCTGGCACATGTTCTTGTCTTTCCCTTGCCAGATATCCTTGAAGCCACCAGACAGAGAATAGATGAAGAGGGACAACACAGGAAACTGTTCCTGTTCAGTCTGAAACACCGGGAGAAATTTGAAGGACTCAGAAACAGGCCTACAAGTGGTGTGGCCCACCAGCTGCAGCGGAGCTGGCGGCAGACTAGGACAGTGAGGAGGTTGAGGAGGATCATGGGCCAGTCCTGGAGTCGGGGGAAGGCTCTAATGGGTGCTCTGGGTCGGAGGCAGAGATGGGGCCAGGGCCATCCGACAGTTATCCAGCTGCCTTTGGAGTCGGAGATCAGTGAGGAAGAAGAACAGCTGGAGCCTGTTTCAGATGTGCATATGCACACAGCTGCCAGGAGAAGGGAACAACTAAGGAACAAGGGCCGACTCGGAAGGAAAGGCACAAGTGGACACTGAATGGCCCCTCCCATAGGGAATCAATAGGAGCAAAAGGGGAGTGGTTTGTGGGAGACAATTAGTTCACTCATTAGTGTGAAGATTTGCTTATCTGAAGTTTGTGCCTCACAGAGACTCCTTGCCAAGTATTTCGACTGGAAACTCAGCCTGACAACCATCCAAGGACTGATAAGGTCTGTTTTTGCAATAAACCTTTTGAAAGGTTTAATGCCGGGACTTTTCTGGATGGGAATGAGAAGAATTCACAGTAACCAAATAAAAAGGGTGTTGTTGTTGTTTTCAGGACCAAAAGCCTGTTTCGCGATTCTGTTAAAGCTTCTGGGAAATTTCTCCTTCGTTCTCTCTTGAATAACTTTCCATCCATTCTACAAATTCTAAAAGTGAGTTCTGTCCCCCAGCCACAAACACAGAATCCCCATTCACGGAGAGCTGTGGAACGTGATGGAGCATTCAAGTTGAAATCTGAACCTGTCAATCAAGGAGGAAGCTTAACAACCAATTGCACTGCAATTGTAGGAAGGGAGCAAGGGCGCAAGATGTCACTGTGTGGGAGCTAGGAAAAACCAAAACCATTGAGAGCTCTGGAATGTCAGAATCCATCCTGTTCTTTCCAGTCTGGTGCAGATTTATTTCTGTGTCCTTGACTTTCCACGGTAGCAATAATAGCCGCAACAACATTAGCAATATATCATAATCCATGGAGGAAAATTGGGAGAAAAGTAGACTTCTATTTTCTGGGATGGAGAGGTCATTTAAAAACATTTAAAAGTCTCAGAGAGTTGCCCAAAGATCTCTTGAGAGATCCCAATTCCTGACCCGTAGATTCAGTTTGAGCCACGGGCTGAAATTTACACCCTCAGATTCTGATTTATTTCTCTCCTTGGGTTATCTTCCATTAGCTTTACAGCTTCCATCACGCTGTCATTCCCCCGGCTAATGAGCTAATTTGGAAGCATTCGAAGCCAGTTTATTTATTCAGCCCTGGCTGATCCGTTTGTTTACTCTGTATGAGATAATAGCCGGTTATCCAAGATAAGTTATCTGAGAACCCCGTTCAGCCAAGCGCAGCCAAAACAAAACGAAAGAATGCAAACAGCCTAGGAAGCTGAACTTTAGAGGTGGGGATTAAAACCACCATTAAAATGTTTTGCCAGGTGTCTCTTCAAATCAAACAGTGAAAAGGCGAAGCGAATACCCAGGCGAAGAAACACCCTTCTGAACGGTTTTACACCTTGAAAACAAACACCCTACATCTTCTTTCCTGAGCTACAAGCATAGTCAGTGACCAGTCTGATTCATAAATTAGATATAATCCAGGAGGTGAATAAGACACCGTTTATTATCCACCGGGCAACTGGTTGGAACTTGCAAACTTTACGTTGGGAGAGAAGATAAGGCAGTCAGGATGACCAACGGGCAAACTTGGGTGGAACCAGAATCCAGAGCCGGGAAAGTCATCGCCCACCTATCACGAACCAGAATAACATTGTTCTTACTCAGCATTTGCTTGTTGGAACAGAAGACAAGCTCGATTAGGAAGGAACCAGTTTCTTTCGTTGTTTGTTTATCGTATGGACTGGCACTATATGTTAACATTTCATCTTGATTAGTAGAACACCATAAAATACAAATGTTTTTTAAAAAGCCATGCTCAAACACCAATGTCTAGACCCAGGATGGTGAACCTATGGCACGGGTGCCACAGGTGGCACGCAGAGCCATCTTGCTGGGCACACAAGCTGCCAGGTAACTTATCTCCAGCTGAGCATGCACATGTGATGACACATGCATGCGTGCGTGATTGCAGAGCCCCAGCTGGTCTCCGGGCCTCCGCTGTGCATGAGCGCAATTGCAGCAGGAAATCCAGCTGGTCTTCTTCGGAGGTCTCCTATGCATGCACATACGATTGCTCATGTGTGCGTGAGTGCTGCGCACAACATGCATGCATTGCACCTTCAAAAGCTGAGTGCATGCACAGATGGTGTGGTTGCACATGGAGCGCACGTGGAGGGGCCGCAAAAGTGAGTACTTTTCGGCACTCGGTAAGTAAAAGGTTCGCCACCACTGGTCTAGACCATCTAACCATTGAAATGCAGTGATTTGGGATAAAAATAAAAGACTAGTCTAAACTTTAGGCGATCCCCACAGCAAGTCAACTTTTGGAGGTCACCAGATGACAAACACTTCCCCAAACATGGCCATGTAAGTCTGCAGAGGGGGACACCCACAACTTCTGGAGGCAAGCTGCTCCATGGATTAATTTCTCCTTAATTCCAGGTTGCTTCTCTCTTGGATTAGCTTCCAAGAGTGAGCCCCTAAAAGAAACAGAAAGGACCCCCAATTCCAGGCAAGAGAAGAATGAACGAATAGGACATCCTGAGGATGCCCGTGCCAACAAATAAACAAAAGGTCTCAAAAGTTTTGAACAGACATGGACGAGATGTTTACGAGATATCCTGTCTCCACAGAGATGAATGTCCCATCCACACCCAGGTTTCTCCCTAAATGTTTCCTTTCGGGCTGAAATTCACGTTCTGGGTAAAATAAGCTCTTTTACCGTTTATTTTTAACTTTCCTCTTCCTGGACCAGTTGGAGAGAGCCCTGCCCCAGAGGATGCTGTGCTCAATAAAATCTGCTGGTGAACTTTCCTTCTGACACCTGGGCAATCACAGCGGGGACAACCTGTTGGGCTAGCTTCAGGTCACAAGGACACACATTAAAAAAAAAAACCCGCTGACAAATTACGAATATGAAGGTGACAGAAAGAGAAAACGTTGAAGCGGATGAGTTTTTCATTTGTATCAAAGGTGCTTTTCATTATGGATCCATTCCCTTTGGAACATGGTCTCGGATAGCTTTGGCTTGTTTGCGCTGTTCCTCATTTCTCGAACCCAGCACATGCTTCCATTTTTTTGCAATATTATTCTGCTCCCTCTCCAGAGAGGTCAGGGAAAGGTACTTGGAACATGGATGGAACAGGGGAGGGATGCCTTGGAGATTTTGTCTGGCTGCGTCCTCCCAATCTCTCTCCTTCGTTCTTTCGAATGGCAATGCTGAAACTCTTGAGCCAGCTGCCCCGGGGGAAATCTTTGCTTTGAAGGGCATAAAGTTGCAAAATTAATCAACTAGCTCGTTCCAAGTCCTTATCTCTGGCCAGTAATGAGAGCAGTGGGGGAAGAGGTTTCGAAAGAGAGAGAGAGAGAGAGAGAAACGAACAAAGGAAAAAACCAGACTGTGAAGCAAACACGTTCAGCTGGTGGGAAGGACGACTTGACTTCTTCACACCGTGATGGCAATGCAACTTCTTCTCCCTGCTGTGCTGAACATCTTCTGGAGATGATAACATCCGCTGTTGTGCCCTAACCACTCGTCTGCCTTCACCAGGGGGTGACTGATCCACAACCAAAGAGATTTGTTCCTTACCGTCTTTGCATAATTTTTTTCCTATCTTCAAGAACACCGTGTAGGGGCACGGGTGGAGAGAGAAAGAGAGAAGGGGAAAGAGAGAGAGAGAGAGAGAAAGAGAGAGAAAGAAAAGGAAGGAAAGAAAGAAAAAAAGGAAAGGAAGGAAGGAAGGAAGGAAGGAAGAAAGAAAGAAAGAAAGAAAGAAAGAAAGAAAGAAAGAAAGAAAGAA
>JANHFJ010001410.1:132478-142572 GCA_032468195.1 Cerberus rynchops | reverse complement strand
TCTGGAGATGTATTCTGTATCTGAATGTATTTTGTGTTTCTGTGCTTTGTGTGATTGTACTGATGGAGGCTCACTCATTTTGCTGCACACATGTGCATTGACAATAAAGGATTGAATTGAATTGATCTCTGTGTCTCCCTGTTTCTGGAGGATGATGTCCAAGGACCTGAAGTGAGAGATGTGCCCACACAAACCTATACTGGCCAATAGACATCGGGCTGTTCCCACTTTCACGAGGTGATATTACAGTACCGCCAACTATATTTATCAAATTCATAATTGGCTACTTAGAAGCAAAATATTTTTAAAATGGGAACGCTAAGGACAACTTAATGCTGTCTGGAGCATGGATTAAGAATTGGATGGAAGCAACATCATGAGAACACTGAAAAAAAAAATGCTTACCAGAGCTTGTTTGTACTGTGATTACAATGATGTGGGGAAAAACTTTAGTCTCTCTGTGAACCAAAATAGAACATTTTTTAGCCCATTTTATCTGTCCAGTATGGGGTTTAAATTTTGGAATATTTTACACTGTGGCTCAAATGTTCTTCATATTCATAAGGATAAGCCTTGATGTGCGTAACTTAATAGCCTCTAGTAAAAAAAAATGGTGCATTTGACATATTTCAATTAAACTTTTTTTCTTTTCTAGTCTATTATGTCCTATAATGGAGGGGCTGTTATGGCCATGAAAGGGAAAAACTGTGTGGCTATTGCAGCCGATCGCAGATTTGGTATTCAAGCTCAGATGGTGGCCACAGACTTTCAGAAAATTTTTCCAATGGGAGACAGATTATTCATTGGTTTGGCTGGTCTTGCCACAGATGTGCAGACAGTGTGAGTATTTTGCATTAAGTAGATATAAGTAAGAAAACTAGAATATTCATAGAAAGCTGTAACTAACTTGTAGCTAGTTTCTTAGTTTATTTTTATTCTTATTCCAACATTAGGAAATGAAGACTATGTCATGATTGGCTGAATTACTGAAAAGTTAAAGCTAAGTCCAGTTGTTCACATCTTCAGTGGTAGGCAGGGAGATAAATTAGATGATGGTTCTTGAATCACTGGGATCAGTGAAGAATGGCTAAAATGGCTCTTGGAATATAGCTTCTAAATATCAGGAGTTTGCAGAAACAAGCTAAATTCCAATACAATGTTTTAAAGTATCAACTGTATAATCACTTTTTTCATCTAAAGTACAGATAGTTATCAACATGACTGCTTTTTTAACAATAGTTCACAGTTGCAACAGCCTTGGCAAAAATGTCTTATCATCTGTCAAAGTTAGCATTTCACAGTCATGTGATGCAATTCAGGGGCTTGGCAACCAAGTCACATATATAACAGTTGCAACATCTTGTAGTCATGTGATCATGTTTTGCAACCTTCCCACCGGCTTCCAACAAACACAGTCAATTGGGGAAATTGGAGTAAAAATTGTAAAATCAGCCTGTCATGTTATGACTTGTTTAATGACCATATGCTAAGTGACCAAAATTCTAGTCCCAACTCTGGTTGTACAGTTCTACTGTAAGTAGCTAAAATGAAGAACATCTGGCTATAGCTAGGGATAAATATTTGTGTGAAATTAAAATGGATTTGAAACTGTTGGTTTTTTTTTTTTACAGTGCTCAAAGGCTCAAATTTCGACTAAATCTCTATGAACTAAAGGAAGGGAGGCAAATTAAACCACAGACCCTAATGAGCATGGTGTCTAATCTCCTATATGAAAGACGGTAAAGAGTCAAGCATTCAGCATACCTTGATATAGTTCATGTTATTAAAAAATTCAGTAATAGATTTGATAAAGGCAATTATTTTTGATCTAAGGATCAGGAAGCCTTAGGAAAGTGTTGTTATTGCAAAGTTTAAAAAACCCTGTGATACATAGATTAAGTTATAAATATTAAAATTTGTGTTTCTTGCCTACCACTAACAAAATCATTAGTTTTAATCATGGCTGTATGGAGCATACAAATTCATTGATTATTTTATGAGACTTAAATGTTTTCCACTCCAGGATTTACTTCCTGAATAATTGGTTTGCATCAGGATTATTGCTACATTAGAAGAAGGTTTTTGCTCCTTCAGATTTAGTTGAACTCTAGTTTCTATCAGTTGCATGTCTAAGATTGAGAGAGGATGGGAGTTGCAATTAAATAGCAATTATTTTTCTGGTCAAGATGATAGTAGGTAATCTTCAAAACTGATGAGGATTTTTTCCCAGCTTCTTAGTATTGGAGACAGACAAATTGTGGACGTACCTTGAGCCTGCCTATCTAGTCATGCCAAGAAAAATTTAGTTTTTAAATGTAATTAATTTTAATGATATGCATTTTATTATTCGGAAAAATGAATTTGATTGCTATCTATCTTTTGCTGCTTTCAGGTTTGGACCTTATTATACAGAACCGGTAATTGCTGGATTAAACCCAGTCACTTATGAACCCTTTATCTGCTCCTTAGACTTGATTGGTTGTCCGATGATAACAGATGATTTTGTGGTCAGTGGGACCTGTACAGAGCAAATGTATGGCATGTGCGAGTCTCTTTGGGAGCCAGACATGGTAAGAAAAATACAGAGCTGGTCAAAAGAAATATAGTAGGGCTAGCTACTTTAATAGAACATTTTTAATGAAAGCCAATCTCTGGACTTCAAAGTATGAATAGGACTTTGAGGCATGTTATTTTTCACTTTATAAACCTCTCTTCAGCACAAAAATTCTATTTCAGTTTGAAATAGCTTGTTCATATGCTATTTTGCTTAGAATTCTGCTTCACCCCTACATGCTGAATGCATGACTATATTGATATGTCCCAGAGATAATTTGTATGAGAAGCTTCATAGCCGTATTTATACATTAAACACCTTAATAGAAATATAATATGTAATTCCTCTCCCCATCCTCATCAAACTAGTTCTCTAAGGTCTTTTAAAGAGGCAACATAGCTATATTGTTTTAGTCCACATTCTTTTTATACTCACTACATTCACTTAAGTTTGAACAGATGTTAAAAATAACTGTCTATAATTAAAGTTAACTTTTGTTTGATACAGGAACCAGATCACCTCTTTGAAACCATAGGACAGTCCATGCTCAATGCTGTGGACAGAGATGCTGTGTCTGGTATGGGAGTGATAGTACATGTGATGTAAGTATAAACTGAGTGGGTAAAGATCAGTTCTAAAAATATACATGGGACAGTATTTCTCTGGTTAATTTCCATGACTTGCCTGGAAGGACAATAGCTGTAATTGGCAGCAAGCAAGGTTAACCCAGTGAAATTATTTGCAGTTAATTTGCCCTTCCCTCTGGATGAGCATAGTGCTGTTATTATGGGCAACCCTTGGGAAACCAATTATGGTTGTAGATTTTTTTACCTGTTGGTGGATAAAATTGAGATTTAACTGTTAGACAATAGAGATAAGATAGTTCTTGACTTGATTGCAATTGGGACTGGAATTTTGGTTACAAATCATGATGGTCATAAGTTGAGGCACCCTTGTGACAGGCTTTTTATGGCAATTATTAAGTAGTTGTAGTTTTTTGTGAAATCAGCAAAAAACACCACAAATTATAGTTATATGATGGCAGGAAGCTGCAGCCAGTCATAAATCAATAGCAAAATGCCTGAAATGCAGTCATGTGACTGCAAATGAATATGACATGACTTTTCATGATGGCTGGAAATGCATTGCAGGTATAAATAACTCTTTCTGACGCTGTTATAAATCTGAATGGTCATTATAAATTACTAGTTGTAAGTAGAGGATTAACTGTTTTCATCTTGATTCTCTCCCTTTTCTCTTTTCACCAGTGAGAAAGACAAAATAACTACCCGGACACTGAAAGCCCGCATGGATTAAATTAAATTCCTACTAAGAAAACTGATTCTCTAAAGATAGGAAATAGTGTACTTTTAATGGAATAAACATTGTTTTTAAAAGCACAACTTTTTTCATTTTTATGTAGATGCTGTATAATTTGATTTGTTTAAAATCAAAAATAAATGGTTCTGAAGAAGATAATTTTCAGACAATGATGTAATAATGTAAGTTGGCTGACATATTAAATTTGAGATCAGATCTAAAGAGAGCAAAAGTGAGGTCTGACTTGGTCATCTTTTTCATGCCAGCTGGAGACTGCTGGGGAAAACATACCTTTGAGTTCAAGTAGTAGTTGCAAGATAGTCACCAAGGTTGTCACGCTCATGGGTAGCGGTGCATCCCAATTTTGACCCTAATGCTGAACATCTATAGGCTGCACAGTTAATGTACAGCCAAAAAAGATGATGACAGGTCAATGTAACGTCTGTTGAGCTGAGCTCAACAAGACTTCAATTTCAAAAGTTTATAACTGGGGAAAAATGATATGCCTGAAGCCTGACTATTTATTTGCTTTCACATTTCAATACGTTTAAAACTTCAGTTAAAGGCATTTTGTATATCTCTTGAACCTACCATAAGACAGCTCATACTTAGCTTTCCAAACCCACTCCCTGGTTAAATGGAAAATCTCATATTCCAAGAACACTAGACAATATATAGCTTCAAAAACCCCAAATTCTGCACTATAAAATAAGCAGATAGGTGGTACCCTTAAATCTCTTATTTCAGTAGAATTTTTTTCTAGACTAAGCTGTTGATTTCAGTTTGTTGTTAAAGTTCTTCTGAAAGTAAGAAATAGCTATAGTTTTCAAATGGGGCAAATCCTAACTTGTTTTAAAGCAGAAGGCCAGCATTTAGAGGGAAGCCTTATTAATAAGATAAGGGAACATGACTGGATCAATGGAACTTATATAAGCCCATTTGCAAATAAACGACACAATTTTATGGATATGTTCTTGGTTTACCTGGGAATATGTAGCTAATCCTCAGTTACTGACCATTTCTTCAGTGATTAGTAACTGTTCTTAAAGTTGTGGCCATTGTGGTGTCTCCATCGTCTCATAATTGTGATTTGGGTATTTGACAACCATCTTGCAGTTGTGATAGTCATTGCATCTCTGCTCACAAGACTACCATTTGTAACCTTTGCTGCCAGCATCTGGCATGCAGATAGATGGAAAAACTACCGGCAGTAGAAGGTTGAAATGATTCTGTGATACTGCACCCAAGAATCACAACTGGCACCACCAAGTCAAGTCTTTTAAGCTAAACAGCTTTTTCATTCTTATAACTGTTTTGAGGAGAAAAAGAAAACCCTGAGAGCAGTTTTACACAAAAAAAAAACGCATTTTTATTTTGTTCAACCCACCTGAGAGACTTCACACCTTGTTAACATACATGCATTTCAAAACAGTCTCATACTTTATAAGCACATTGACTAAATTTTTATTTTAGAAAAGGTATGAAAAACCTAAATTATTTTTTATTAGTTGGAGATTCAAATTTGTAATTGCCTACTTGCCATTATGCACCAACTTTTATATTTAAATGCCATATGATTATATTAATATGTTTAATATATTCATATGGTATTCAAGCATACGATTAGGAAGTGGTTGATAATGGCTAGAACACAAATGTCTTGTTTCTTTTAAATAATATGGTTTCACAATTAATACAATTTTGAAAAATTGCCTGGGATGGCATTGCACACACTCATATCAGGCTCTCAGACTTAGATAATGAAGAAGTGCAAACTTTATTTGACCATGTGGCTTATAGCTAGCCATCAATATTTATGTGTGTTTATAAGATTCCATTTTCACCCAAGTACTTTCTAATGATACCCTCCCCAAGCCCTTCCTCTACACGTGAACATAACAGACATGATTAAAGATGATTGTCACCATCTACTGCAGTTTAGCCCTTAAAAATCCCACATTCAACATTTTTCCAGTGCAGGAAATTCCAGCTTAACTGCCTGGATGTAACCACCTAACAATAGACTGTGGGGATACATCAATGATTGCAGTGAAAGTTACTATACATTGAACAAAGTTGAGATATTCTTCCTCAAACGTGATAGCCAAAGCTGAAACTATTAGTATATATTCCCCCTGAAGATATTTTTAGATGACAAACAAAAACTTTTTAGAATATGAGTCCCATGTCACTAGAATAGGCATGTTAATTAACAATGTTGGGAAGTATGTTACAATATATCTGGAGGACCCTGGATTGGGGAAGTACATTCCACAAAACGGAGATGAAAGCTAAGACTACCATTAACAACACACATTCTTTGGCTAGACATGATCCAACTGAGAATGTACATGTGTAAGTCTACTTAGGAACAAGACTAACACATGCCCCCAAATCCTCCAAATAGGTCACTAACTCTTAAGTCATAAATCTACTCCAAATACGTGTTTTTAAAAAGATAGAAAAAGTACTTCCTTTCTATAATGTGTTAGATATACAGTACCTTGGGGTCATTGCAACTGTGACAAGATGCACACTGGGAAGAAAAAGTGGTTATTGACATTCCCTTGCATGAATAACAAGAAATCTGATTTCGAAACAAACTTGACCCAGAAGACTGCAGTTCTATGCACCAATGGCCATGCATTACTGCTAAATCTCCAAATAGTTTAGTATTCATCTGCTTCTGATCCAATATGGGATCTTCTGCAACAAAACAAAGGATGGGAACAATTTTCAGACTAAACTGATGGATAAACTATGCCAATATGTATGCCCTTTATAGGAATGAAACTTGGGGCAGAAAAGCAAATGAATTTTAAAAGGACTCTTGGACATACTGAATTGGAAATAAAATTGCATTGCCAGTGCTATCCTTAATTATCTATTTTTAGAGTGATCTATTTAAGGATACCAGGCAGGGAGGAATCACTGATAATAGGAGGTAGGAACAATTAAGGAAGAGAAGACTGATCAGGTCTAGGTTTAATCGCAGCTTTTCTTTGTCAAAACTAACAATACTCTGGAGGGATGTGTTCCTTTCTCCCACCTCTCTTGTAGTGTTACAGGCGATGCTTTGATCAGAATTTATTGTGTACGTCATTCTCACTGCATTGCCAGATTAATTTAATGCCCATAAAAAGGGGAAAATTCTAATGCTGTGTTGTGGAAACAAAAGATTTCCATGCAATGCTATTTTATTAAAATTTTGGGTGTGAATGGCAAGAAACAGAAATGTTAAAATTGTAGAAATTCCCAGTAAGTAAATTTCAAGTGTCTGGGTATAAGTAACAATAGTTTCCCCAAAAGACATCTTCCAGACATATAATGACGTACAAATCCCATATTTAGTGGAGTTGTAAACTAAAGCATCTCAAGGATATTTGATTTGGGGAAACCTGAAGTAAAAAGACTGATCACATCCCTCTTGATCTCCACACCAGGCTTTTTCTGTACCTTTTGAAGATTTCAAATCATTAAACAAATTTTCTATTTATTAAGCAAATAATTGAAGGAATTCCACAAATGTTAGTAGATCCAAGTGTCATATGGATTTGAGCACCACCCGAAGGCAGAGCTCAGAGACTGAATATTGTCAATAGAATAGAGAAAGGATAAATTGGGACAAAAGGCAAAAGCCAGTTATACTTTTGCTGATATAGGACTTTAAGATGGATTCAGATTAAAATCTTAAAAGTTCCTTATAGAGGGGCAGCATAACAAATATGGGGGTGGGAGATGGCAAAGAGGATTTGTTATAAACAAGGGCAAAATTTTAATAGTAAGAATTAACAGTTCAATGGCATGTATGACAAAACAAAAACCAAACTTGGAGTTAAAGGTGAGTTTAGGGATATATTCCCATCATCTTGAAATATATCTAAATGAAACTCAAATTCAACAAGTAAGCACAATGTATGCACATCAAAGAGGACTTTAAACAATGAGCACAGAATAGAATCAGTAGCAACTTAGATGGGGTGGGAGGCTTTTGTCAGGGCATGGAGGCAGGACAAAAGAACAGGATGTTAAAGGTGTTAGAGAAAAACTTCTGATGGAAGTGGATTGAGGAACTGGAGACAGTACAGACGCAGGAAAGAGGCAAAAGAGGCAAAGGCCAGGGAAGATTGAGAAGAGAAAGTAAGAGGAGGCGAAGGTGGAGAGTGTTCTTTCTGCCTGAGTGCCCATTATTAGTTGTTTCAAGTGTCTTCTATAAATAAATTGACCAGGAAACATGTTTTTTCATGGTTTTTAAACTGTGCATTGACTAACTCCTAAATAGATTAAGGTTGGCAAATATTTGTAAAAAATGTAAAAAAAACAGTATTTTAGGCTAATGTTTACCAATTTAATCAAATTTTAAACAAAAGGAGCTGAAAGTGAAATTCCCATGTTAAGATAGGGTAGACCAAATTTTGTATTTTACATTGAACTTCTAAGTGCACCATTTCATTTGAGTTTCAAAAAAAATTTACAACCTATCAACATACCTATATCCATACCAGCCTTTTGAAAGAAGTTCCTAAATTCACATTAATTTTATAATATAGTCAATTGGGAAAGCTAAATATTGTGGCTTCTAATAAAAGAAATCTGCTTTGAAAGCTAGGTTAAAAAAAGAACTTTTAAATCTCTAATTCATTGTTTAATTTATTCCTTAACAAATCTTATGGTATGTATAGCATATTCCATGATTTTTAAAACTTGTAAACTATTATATGACTGGAATTGTGGAATGCGTTATGCATTTTTTTATTTTTGTTTATAAATGTGAAAAATCCCATCTGAAAGAATACGCATACTTGAGGACAACAAAGAAAGAAAAAAAAATATTTACCTTACTCCCCAAAAAGACAGAATCCACAAAGCAGAAGGCACAGGACATTAACACCCCAACAATCACATACAAAAAAAAAAGCATGTGTAAGAAACACATTCAGAACGAGTAAGCAAAGTGTCTTGATTCCAAGTTGATGGTTCATAATTTGCCAAATCCCTCTTTTTTTAAAAAACAAAACCTTATAAACAACCCATCCTCACAAGAAGAATATTGAAAAAAATGGAATCAATAAATTCAGAATCTTCAGTTTTGACAAGTACGGTTGTGAAATCCAACATCAGTCTGTAGATTACAAGAAAAAGTTGTAATTCAAATGAGGCAAGAACAGTTTGGATTCTTTTAAGAAAATTGAGCTAGTGCAACTTATTCCAAAAATCTGGATTAGTAGGACAATCTGTCCTAGTAGTTAAGAGCAGTCACCTTCAGCAATTTATTACAGTTTTCTCATATTCTGAGACTAGATTCTTCCCAAATGGAATGATCAAAAGCTAATATTTCTAACACACTGGTTCACAGCATAAGATGATACAAAGAAGTGGTACCTTTTTTAAACAGGAAAATATCATTTTACAGCATTTACAACCAGATCAAGGTATAAAAGATTGAACCATGAATAATTTAGCTCTGGTAGATCATTATATTAGAGATAACTTAATCCAAGTTGTAATCCAACTCAGTACAAATGTATCTGCAGCTCATCAAGGTATTATTTCCATGAAGTTATCTCACCTCTTCATGATCTCCACCAAGAAATTGTATTTCATTAGAAATATGGATTCTTCTAAAATGCTTTTTTTTTCTTCCTTGATTGCATAAAATTTTAAGCAGCCATCTAATTCCCTCATATTCTCATCTTTTTTTGAAATAACAATGCAAAAAGAAAGTGGGATATCAAAAGATCAGAAGTAAAAAGTCTTTGTTCAACTAACTTAAAATGGCTTTCCTTAATCGTTATAACAGTTCTTGTCCTTGAAATGACAGGTCATGTCTTGTCCAATCCTTAGAGAAAACAACAAAGAGAATTTGCTCTGAGTGAACAGCTATAGTTCAATCAAAGGAAACCATCATTTATATTTTCTGTTATGTGTTCACATTAACATCTGACCATTTGGACACTGATGCTTTTCAAAGAAAAGTGCAAATCTTAACACTACTTTATTCCTCAGGTTTATGTTTGGACATTTATTGTAGCAACCAAAATAGAAGAGAGTAATAGTCTCATTTTCCACCAGGTTTGGAGGCCCACATCTAGAGGTTAGTTTTTTGCTAGGTCAGACTGTCATCACACACAGAATATCATATCCAGCAGACTGGGCTGCAATCCTGTAGCACTGGAAACACAACCCCCCCCCCCCACCCTCTACTTCTCCCTCCTTTTCT
>JANHFJ010001409.1:145341-155907 GCA_032468195.1 Cerberus rynchops | reverse complement strand
GCCCCCTCTTATCCCAGTACAACTTCCCTTCTGTAAAACACTCCCTTTGAACCTCATAAAGCACTACAAACTTGCCAGTAGCTTCTAAAGAGATCCACATGTAACAAGTTGAACATCAATGAGGTCGTTAATGTTTTCAGCCATAAATAGGAAAAAAAAAGCAAAGTAATGAATTGGTACAATGTTACCTCCGTAGGCAAGCTTGAAAAAAAAATGAGGAAAATCTTCAAAAGGTAGGCTCTTTTCATTGCAACAGCTGAAATGTTACACCAGGAGGTGACATTTGGCACCCGAACTCATTTATTTCGTAAAATCTCTAGGAGCTATATTTATTGTCTGTGAAACTTTAATATAAAAGTAGCTCTAGTTCATTTTTACAAGATTCAATTCATTCCAGTTCTCAATCACTCTAGTTCTTAGTGATTATGAACAGACGAGACTAGGTGGTTTTCTCAGGCTTCACATCTTTGATTAAATTCCCTTTTGACAGAGAAGAGAAATATCTACATTTAGCAGGCAAACCTCAGTTGTTTCAGCTTAATGTCAGAGTGCACAGTAACTGCCTTGAAATAGATTAGGGGTCTTCTGTATGTAAGATTTTTAAGTTGCTACCACCTGACTAGATGAGTAAGAGGACATGAACAAAATTGGGACTCTACGTACTCCCAATTAAAAACTCCAGGCTTGAAGGATTTGACATTTGCAAATGTAAATGCATTTTAAAAAATACATAATTTCCCACTACTATCTCACAATTGAAAGTAACTTTTCATTATGTGTTAATTTATATCATAGCATACCCAATTATATTTTCCCAAAGGGAATAGAAGAGTTTTTGCACCTAAAAGACAATAAGGCAACTTATTCTATAAATAATTCCCAGTGCATTTTCATTGATCTTTATCAAGGGTATATGTTCATCCCTTAGAGACTGCATTTCCTCCAAATGAGTCAGTATTCAACAAGCTGGGTTCAGACATATTTACTTTTCTATCGGAATGTGACTGAATGGATTTCTTTAAACTGTTGAATAAATTCCCCTGATGAAGTTCAGTGAATTAGGCCAAGCCAATTCTTTATTAATATCTGAGGCTTATTGTCTTTGTAGCATTTCTTCTAATCTGTAATCCACAATTATCCTCTACTGGAATATATTATGCTGCATTTTGTTTCTCTGCCTGAAATATACCGTATGGCCATTACAATTTCTCCATTTCTTGGTCAAAAGCAAAATTCTTTGGTATGGACTTGGAAATCTTACTCTTTTCAGTTGAGCTTACGGGTAAAACGTGTCTGTCATATTGCAGCCTGAATTTCCAAGTGCTCCTTATATAATGTAAGAATATTATTAAAATTGAATTGCTAGGATTAAGCACAGAAGAGGGGGGAAAAGCGGGGGGGGGGACCCTAATGGCAAATGTACAATAGGAGCACTAGAATATATGAAATGTGGCTGACTATGGAATAACCGATTTTCTTTTGAAGATTCTGCTTATTTAGCTTATTATAAAAGTCAACATCTGTATCAACAAAAGTGTAGCAAAAATAATCTTGATTTCTTTTATCTGAGTGGCTGGTTTGCATATTTCGAAAGTTGTTGCTGGCAATTGATGTCATATATTTAGACTGAGAGCCAGTTTGGTATAGTGGCTAAATATCAGACTATAAACTTGAAGATTGTGAGTTCTAGTCCCGCCTTAGGCACAAAGCTAACTGGGTGACTTTGGCCAGTCACTTTCTCTTAGCCCCAGGAAGGCAGCAATGGCAAACCACTTTTGAAAAACCTCACCAAGAAAACCACAGGGACTTGTCCAGGCAGTCTCTGAGAATCAGATGCAGAATGAAAGAAAAACAAATACCTCAGACTGGGGGTGGAGTGAAGGAAAACTGTGTGTACCTCTGCCAGAGGAATGATTCTTACATTTTTGGTTCAGCAGCATCTGGAAGGCCACGAATGCTTCTCATTTCTGATCTTTACCAACATAATTATGCCTTCTTTCTATGAAATATAGGTTGATGTATTCTGGTTCTTTAGTCTTCTTAAGAACAGATGCAGCAATATGTTTGAAAAGAAATACACCTTAATCCTCCCAATTCATTCTGGGGGATTTTAAGTAGAATACTGAGTGAATAGACAGTATGCCGTGGAATCAAAATGCTGTCTTGAGGCTGAAGGTAGTACACCTCATTATATCAGCTTGAAAAACATGTTGGCTCTGAAAGTGATATTTAGATACTATGATGAGTAATCCAACTGACTCCTCCCTCTTAAATAGATATAATATGGAATTCATTGTCACAAAATAAAAGATGCCTGTTATTCTGAGAGCCTTAAACATGTTCATTCGTCATGATGGCTAAGTAAATAGAATTTTTTTGAAAATAATTTTCAAGAATACAGTACATTAAGCCTTTTAGGCTTGCTTTTGGAGTTGCTAAAGATGAAAGATTCCTATCGACAGACTTCTGATTTGATCAAAGAGGTCTTCTTGGATCGTTTTATTTTAAAGGCATCTTAGAACAATGTGTTTTATCAGTTAGTTACAGTATGTGTGATGTGAAGAAGTGCGCTGCTTTTGATCAACCAGAATCAAACGCAGAATAAAGTGATCACCTAAAGGAGTGAAAAATGTCTCTTGTTTTTTTTTAGTAAAAACACAAAAGGTGTAAACTAGGTTACCTATCTTAAGTGTAACTGTGCCAAATAGAGCACTGCTTGCTATGGATAAAGACAGTAGTAGTCAGTTCTGGCATGGTTTTGCCAGTATGGCACAAGTAGGACCAAAGCCCAGTTTTGCCTCAGGCATGTTGATATTATTTTATGCAAGCTAGCATCTCTAACCTAGAGATTATTTTGTAAACCAACTACTGTTGCCCACAATCCACCAATTTGGAGATACATGCTGTATACTTGCACATAGCTGTTTCTTTTTTCTTTTGGCATACTATTTCTTAAACCTTTCCTGTGCTCTGCGTAGCTTTATCTCAAGAAAAAACAATGTGATGCATATACATGTATGTATATTGAAACATCAATTGAAACACCTGTGTCTCAAATTCTTCCTATGACATTTTCTGACCACATCAGGGACCCTGAATTCTTTACATATAGAAGAACTGAAAGCCTACAGCATACAAATCTGTTACAGGATAATATTTTGGTGAGGAGGAAAAAAAAAGCATGCAATATTTCCCTTTTATTATTTTGCTCTTTTTGTTTGTTCTTTGTATAAAGCCACAAGTCCTTATAAAATTGAACTACCAACACTTTCATTAATATGCTTTGCAAATAAAACTTACCTGATACTGGGAATCTGTACAATTCACTTAAATAAAAGCATTACATTGCATCACAGACTTCCACTGGCAATCAGAACAAAAAGGCAAAAGAAGATTTGAAAGAGATGAACAGCTTTTTTGAAATCTGGAGTGAATCATTTCAGTTATACAGAAACAAGCAACATGAGCCAAAGATTGGAACAGCTGATTCTGGATTCCCACAGATTTATTTTATTTTATAGTTGCTTGCAGCATTGGTATGGCCACTTAATAATCCTGTTATTG
Organism: Cerberus rynchops; assembly: GCA_032468195.1. Lineage (NCBI taxonomy): Eukaryota > Metazoa > Chordata > Lepidosauria > Squamata > Homalopsidae > Cerberus > Cerberus rynchops. The sequence goes on along the minus strand of JANHFJ010001409.1, from coordinate 152,343 downwards.
AAGTAAAAGTTTCTTAAATTGCTATCCCACAATGCTGCTAGCATCAAGCTGCTTTTACAATAATGAGGAGTTTCAAAAGTGGTTTTTTTTAACATCATGTCAAAACGCTCAAGAGAAAAAGAACGTACGTAAAATCAACACAATTTTAAAATTAAGAGTTAATGTGACATCAATGGAATAGCCAAATGACCACACATTATTTCATGTCCATTATAGTAATAGCTCAATTCATACATTAAGTAATAAGATGACCTGCTCGATTTTGCTCTTGGTGTGTGAATACAGCTACTATGGTTTGTACACCACGATTTTATAGCTCATTTTATAGCTTTTATAGCCTTAGTCATTCTGGCTTATTCATCAAACCATGATTAAAACAATAATGGCCTTTTCTGGAGTACTGTATCAAGGAAATAAGTCTGTAACCAGAATACAGTTAAATTCTTGCCCTGTTTAGGAGCAATTAGATTTTGCCTCTCAAAATTTAAAGGTGGGGATTTATTTGAAATAAGTTGTAAAGTACACCTTAAAAAAATACACGAGATAAAAACCCAATATATTTAGTATCAAGAGCTAGGAGTCTTCCTCAGTTCACAGATTTCATTACAGTGACAACTTTTTGATGAGAAAAAAAGTAAACACCACTTTCTGTAATAAACAATAGATTTCGCCTTTTACTGATCAATTTGTCCTCCTAAACTATATATTTTCTTTTTAAATAGTTGAGTACCAGCTCTGGAGTCTGCATATGCTTTTTTTGTATCTCAAACAGATGGTACAATATTACACTGCTTAATTTGCTTGATTCTGAAAACTAACAACCTACAGTACTAGACTTTTTCCAATACTGCTGCCTGATGTGATATAATAACAAGTCCTTCGCTTTCAAAATAGAATTCCTAAAGTTTGTATTTATCAGAAACCAAAGAGATTGGTGAGAAGATGAATGTGAGCATTAAGAGTTAGTAGTTTTTAGTTTCCTCCTGGAAAATATTAATGTCACCTAACTGTCATTTCTTTTTAATATAAGTATTTGGAATCAGTCATATGACTAAATGCTTTGATGATGTCTCATTCCAAAGACAATGATGAGACAAATTTCCAGTTAATACAACCCCCCACAATAAACCTCTGCCATTTCCTGTTCTACCTGCTTAATAAAATGTTTTATTGTTCAGCAAATATATATGCAAGAAATATTTATGCATGGAATAAATGAAATAACAAGTTTCACCTGAGCATAGTCTGAAATTATAATTCTGTTTATACCACAGGCTTTAAACCTTAGAAGAAGAATGAGATATCAGGAAATAATCTAGCACAAAACAATTCCAGTGTACAGAAGAAAGTGTACTCCCATGGGAAAGGATTAGCGGACTATTAAACATCCACTAAATTAAATTCAGACACGTAATCTTGCAAAGCATTATGAAACCAAGAATAAATTTGGAAGGTGGAGTATTATGATTTAAAAAGTGATTCAGAGTTTGATTTATATAACGAATATGTGATCTATTGACCTCTTTTATTGCTGAAAATACTTAACTGGATCATACAGTTCCCTGCTTATGCATACTAGTCATCCATATGAAAACATTTGAGAAAAGTCAAATTTGGTCGATCCTGTACAAATAGTAAGAAAGAAGAAACAGTGAACAGACTTCCATAAATACCTCTTTCCCCCACTACTAACTTTGCTCTGAGAATTAAACATCTCCTTAATTTTAATGGAGTGATTTTAAGCGGATGCCTGGTGGCTTGTTTGAAAACTGAGCCATTACTTATGCCTGCAAATGGACTACAGGTTTCCCAAGATAAATCATTGCTTCCTATTGTTTTAAAAGAAATATTTTCCAAGGTAGCACTGGTGAGGTAGGCAGCTGTTGTGACTGCTTCAACCCTCTTTTTATTTGTTTTAGTTTTTTTTCCTAACCAAATTTAACCATAATTTAAGTAACTTTTAAAGAACCCTTAAGCAACACCTAAGCAACCACTAAGCAACCTAAACCGGCCGAGGCGTGGCCTGGGAGCAGAATGAAGGATAGAGCTAGAGCTAGAGAAGATGGCGCTGGGACAACAGGCTTGGGAGACTGGGGCAGGCTGGACAGAGGAGGCAGAGGCCTTGAGAAGCCGCCGAGATGCTGAGGCAGAGGACCCGAGGGATCACTGAGGCGGAGACTGTGAGAGACGTTGAGGCGAAGGCAGTACTTGAAAAACAGCTGAGAATTGAGAGGGCCTCGGAAAATAGCCGAGGACTGAGAAGGCTGAGACCTGCCATGGAGACCTGTAAGGGTGCCGCCGGATAGACACTGGTCATAACAGCAGACATTGTGTTTCATCTCTGTTTCTTCTCCTTCTCTCTCTACTTGTGTTCACTTCCTTCTAACTGCTCCCTATCCCTATCCTTATCCCTATCCTTCCTACAGACTATTCCCCTTGCTTTCCTCGATTTTGCAGTCGCATAAGCATTTCACTGCATGTCATATATGTGTCACGTATGTGACAAATAAAACTTGAACTTGAACTGCTTGTGATCCACAGCTATTGTCTACCGGTGTTTAATGTTAATATTAAAAATAGAAGCTGACTGTCATCTAATTTTACATCTTCCCTCCCCACCCCACCTTTGTCAGTGTATCCAAATGAAACCACTTTCCACTTACTTTAATTCAGCACAGAGCAAGGCAGGAAAATACTGAATTACTACCTTCAGTTTGACCTCAGGCTGCCTAGTACAGTATTAATTTTCCAAAGGAAGTATAACAAACAATATAGTAAGACAGCAAAACAAACCCAAGAAATGATCTTGCATGTGTTCTAAAAACAATCACAAATCACAGTGTAATATGTGACCTAAAAAACAACAAACCAGAAGTCGCTCAAGGCTCATTCAACTTCAAGGGGGAAAAAAGTGCAAGAATCCATTCTAAAATTGCAACTTGGAGAATTAAGCTGTGTGCTGGAGTTTTAATATCTGCTATATTAACATGCCAAAAATTAAAGGACTTTACATTATTTAGCTGACTACTACATATGCAATTTGGACAGTGATTTAAAACAAAATAAGGGGAGTCAGAAACTCCGAGGGGAAAAAAATACCATCTTCGTAAACACCAGTTTTAAGTGAGCTACACTTGAATGAGCTAATTTGTTGTCTCAAAGGACTTCTGAGACACACAGACAGGGTTTAAGCCAAGGAACAAAGGAGATATTATGCTAACTAGGATGATCATCCAATTAAAGCCACCTTAATTGATGGTCTAAAATTCATCTGATTAATTTAGATAACATATACTGGATTTTTTAGCAGGCATTATTTTAGAATGTGCAAGAGAGAAGAATGTTAATGCTCTTCAAATGTCTCTCTTTCTCTCTCTTTTGCTCTATGCCGCACTTTAACACAAGACATCTTGACTACAAAAGTGAAGGGCCACAAGAAGAACGTGATGGTACCCATACCATTTTCAAAGAGTTCCAGAGCTGCCATCCAAGACTTCTTCGTAACAGAAGATGTTTGGAGTACCTTTTGGATGCCTGGAGTACTCTCTGGATATAAAGGAAGGGTGTAAATCAGTGTTTCTCAACCTTGGAGACTTTAAGATGTTTGGACTTCAACTCCCAGAATTCCCCAGCCAGCTTTGAAGTCCAAACATCTTAAAATTACCAAGGTTGAGAAACACTGGTGTAAATGAAGAAATAATCCAATAGCCTTGAGATTTCATAACTCAAAGCAAACCCAATACTCAAGGGACAAAGGAATACTAATGATAACGCATATGTGCATGTCATTACACCATCTTCAGTGAGAATATATGTAAGATATTATTTTACAAATATTACAGTGTAGTTCCTGGGGCCAGTTAGGAGTGATGCCGTCACACATAGACTGCTTCCATACACATTACTGCATAGAGAAGCAATATGGGACCCTCCAAATGTTTTGGGCTACAACTTCCATATTCTCTGACCATTGTCCGCTAGCCCTTGGAGTGCTTTCCAATTATCAGCTTGAAAGTCCCTGGGACTATAATATTATTTCCTTTTGTCAACAGACAACAGAATCCCGAAAGGATGATTCCTGAATGCAACTTAGAGCAGGGTGAAAAAACCTTATGGAAAAACAGTAGGTCAACTTGTGATGAGCCAAAAACCTAAGGTACCAGGAAGTAGGGGCCATGGTGGCTCATGTGGTAAGATGCTGGGCCTGCGCACCGTTGGTGGCTCGATTCCCGTGAGTGAACAAATCGCACAGGGACAAGAAAGTAGCCTCTCCTGATTGCCTACTGGCATTCAGGTGTCCGACGGGTAAAGATAAACTGCCCAAAAAAATTCCTTTCACAGAGGCAGCCAGCCACTTTGGTCATCCCTGGCTAACACGTGCCATACGCTAAATAAAAAAACAACAATCAGGAAGTATTGGGGGCTTGGATGCTGCTTACTCACTCACCTTCTAATTGCAACTCCCTCTCAATATATTTCACAATGCCTTTAACCTGATTCTCCACTGAAGTGAAATTTGAAGTTGGTAAAGAATCCTGGTTCAGCAGAAAATATATTTCATACTCTTCAGATGGCAACTCACATGGTTCTAAGAAATGGAATGCTATTGCAGGATATATGATTGTGCATTCTGCATCTGTACAATGAGAACTGATGTGGGATCTTTCCAAGCAAATCAGCACTTTTGCTTCATTGGAATACTAACAGAAACCATTGTGATTGTTCCCACCACAGAGCTGCCTATCAGCACATGTACAATAGATCACCATAAAATAAAACCATACAGCAGCTTGTTGAATATCTAATGTCCATGCCAAAACCATGATTAAAAATAGGATGAGTACTAGAGCTTGAGAAAAGTAGGGAGAAATGCAATTTTGTGCCGCCTGCTCCTACTCTCCCCTCTGAAGTAATGACTTCCGCTGTGTCTGCTCCAACTCCCAACAACTAGTCTGCCAGAGGAATGCTTGCAATTTTTATGATCAGATGCAAACCTGCTGAAATAACAGGCATAGCTCCTGTAATTAAATAGTGACCTTCTATGAAAAATTAAGAAGCTGCTAATTTAATGTATGTTAACCCCTCCTCCCCAGTCATTCCTTAAGAATCCTCCCTAGCTTTCCAATAGTCATATTTCTGCTCCATAAAAGGAAGGTTGCCTCCCGCCAAAAGAGGAAAACAGTGATTTGCTTCCTTGCTAAGGTTTGCAGAAACAGGAGACGTTTGTAACTTGCATGAACTTTCAGCACATTGACAGCAAACACTTAAAGATACCTTTGGTGAAAGGTGGTTGTGAAAATGTATAAATGCTCTAATTAGTGTCTGCTTTTTTTCTTGCAGTCTGATATTACTACGACACTTCTGAACTGTTGAATAGCACCAGGGAGCAGAATGATATAGTACAGAGCCAAGGCTTGTAGTAAATGGTCTTTGTTGTTACCTATCCCGTAGATAGGTGGAGGAGGAGGAGACAGAAGGAGCAGTGCCACCAGTCATCTACCCTTTTTATTTATTTAATACAATTTAGAGGCTGCCCAATTCCAGGATGACTTTGTGCAACCTAGATTTTTAAAAGTAAAAACAAGAGACGGAGAAGGAGGAAAACAACAATAACAACGTAAGTTAAGTGCCCAGAAGAAGGTATATTCTATGTTAACAAAAATGTTATATAGGCCAACTAGCACTACCCCAAAATCTGGGATAACAGCAAAGTTTTGAGTGGCTTTCTGAATGTCATGAGGGTAGGACCATATGGAGCTCTGGGGAGACAACATTCTCAAAGACAGTTTGGCAGCATCTCAGAAAATCAATATATATCCCTTAATCAGTTCTTTTGACTGACTATTCTTAGCAGCAATTTGGTGGATCCATTCAGCAAATAAGTCAGAGGCACAACTTTTTCTTCTTCTTTTTTAAAGACAGACCAGTTGGTCTGAACTGGTGGCCAGAACAGGAGTAAAACAGACTGGGCAGGTCTGATCTGATTCACCAAGACACCTTCTTCTTAGAAAGATTTGCCTCTTAGCTACAAAAAGACATAGCAAATGATGCTGGATTGTGAAGGTTCTAACAAGTGTCACCTTTCTCATGTGATCAAAACAAAAATGTTTCTTTAGCATTTTGTGAACACGGACCAAATGGTGATGGTAGAATATGATGATCTCTAAGCTCACAATAGAGCCTGCTGCACCGCAGAACTTAGTTCTGGGTGCACCAGCACACAGGGTGGATTTTACCAGAATGTACTTCAATTTAAGAATGAGGCTTGCTCCCCACCTACAGAAGACAGAGTGCAATTTTTAAAATGCCAAGTGCAAGACTTTCGTCCATACTAACCTCCTTTTATGGGGCTTCCTCATAAATTGGCTGGCTGAGCCATCTCTCTTGCTGCTTGTGAAGTGTTATGAAAACAATAGTGATAGGAACAGACAATCTGGCCCCTTGTATGTGTACACATTCTGCCCTCCCTCTGCCAAAGTCATTTTGCTCAGGCTGCCTTTATTTTATTTTTTTTTATTTTTATTTTTGATCTCTGCATTAGAATCGTTAGTGGACTGAATCAAGGGATGGAGCTGACCTGGAGGAAACCAAACGGACTAGATGTTTGTGACATTTGGAGAAAACATCCTCCATCTCATTCAGATACCAAACCGGTTGGTTCAGTTTGCACAACAAACTAGACCAGGTTAGAAGAAATTGAACAGATTGTGGTTCAGTATGTTATGGAAACCCAGACATTGCCTAGGCATTATGCATGACACAAACCACCAACTTAAACCAGAAAATGGCGCTTGTGTAACCTATTAGGTAAAATTAGTAACTTTTGTTGACTGGATTTAGAGCCACTGTGTACTTTTAATATACAACCCACAGTCCAGAATTATGGATCACATCAGTGTATTCAAAAACAAGCCTCCCTAACTGAGTGTCTAGTGGATTACAAAATGGGCACAACATGAGAACAACACTGCCTCTGGTCGTATGTTTGAAATATACAGTAGC
>JANHFJ010001403.1:150154-162498 GCA_032468195.1 Cerberus rynchops | reverse complement strand
GAAAATACAACTTCAGCAACAGAGTGGTCAATGCCTGGAATGCTCTACCTGACTCCATTGTTACATCCTCAAACCCTCACAGCTTCAACCTCAAACTGTCTACTGTGAACCTCACCCCATTCCTAAGAGGTCCGTAAAGGAGGCATGCATAAGCGCACCAGCGTGCCTACCGTCCCTGTCTTACTGTCCCCATTTATCTGTACTTACTTCGTTTATGTCATGTTCATACCTATACTTGTTATCTTGTACATGTTTGACAAATTAAATAAACAAACAAACAAACTTGCTAGAGAAACTAATCTGGTTCTAGGATTGACCTGGATTGTAAGGCTGGGTGTTATTATGGCTCCTAGTATGTCACACTTATGGTTGACAGATTTATTTTCACAAGGCTACTGCTGTGGTTTGAACTGCTTTTGCTCCTAGACCTACCTACCTACCTACTTTCCTTCCCTTTCTCTCTCTTTCAGCTTTAGCAGGAAGCATTTCTACCTCACTAATTAAATCAAGTATTGCACTTTCATAAAAAGAAAGATAAATCCACTAGTAAGCATGCAGATGCTATAATAGCCATATCCGCCCCACTTCAATTTCATATCCTCTCTGTAACAGTGATGAATACCACACATTATCATTTTCTTATAATCCGTGAACATTTTAAAAAGAATTTTTGCATGCAAGTGGAGCTATAAATCAGGACATGTCTTTTCTCCCATTAAATGGTTCCTGGATATGTGTTTTCAAAAACCCATGATATAGTGTATATAAGAACTACCAGCTCAAACCTGGTATCAATATCAGCAGCTTGGATGGTGTTGAACAGCAGCTCAGCAACACCAACTCCTTCCACATTGATTAAGTGAGGCTGGAACAGGGCCTCAGGTGCCTCAAATCGCTCACCTCCAACTTTAATAATTCTTCCGTCTGGGAGCTGTAAAATAGAGACAGTCTGAAATAGCCCTATTATCACTATTTCTCGTAGACTAAACTAGGTCAAAAGCTTGCTGGGGAAATTTCTCTTACTAGCTGTTGGATCATTCTCCCTTTGCTACAAAGTTGATTTTTCATAACATGCAAGACATCTGCCCTATCCTTTGTAGTGTTAATTGTCACTGTTAAAAGTAATTCTTACTATTGGTACTATATCACTTATTCCCAACTTACAATGTACATACATATTCTGTGTCAATGTTATAGAAGTGGTTTGCCATTGCAAACCACTTCTTCTTAGAGCTGAAAGTGCATGGCTGGCCCAAGATCACCCAGATGCCTTTGAGCCTAACGCAGGGCTAGAATTCATGGTCTCTTAGTTTCTAGCCTGGTATCTTAACCACTATACCAAACTGGCTTCCTTATCTATATATTGTTATATAGATAGGAAAAAGTATAGAAGAGGAAGGACAAAGTGAACCTCCTTTTCTTCTAGAAAGGGGTATAAAGCTTGGCACCTTTTAGACTAAAACGAAAGGGGAAATAAATGAGCGGTATTAAAATGCACACTGTATAGAGTATGAATATAGAGGGAAGCTGACCAGAAGACTTAAAACAGGCAAAGGGATAACTTCTTCCTATAGCATAAAGTTAACCTAAGAAATTATAAAATGTGATTGTCACCACTAATTTAGAACATAAAATAACAGGATTGGAAGGGACCTTGGAGATCTTCTAGTGTAGTTATACCGTTCTGGAAAAATGGTTGTCTAATCTTCTCTTAAAAACCTCCAGTGATGGAGCACTCTCAATTTCTGGAGGTAAGCTGATTGTTCTGTCAGGAAATTTCTCCTTAATTCTTGGTTGGATCTCTAATAATCTTTCACTCTGTCAAAGAAGGCAATAAGGTTTATCTAGTATGATCTGTTTTTAACAAATCCATGCTGGCTTCTAGTAATCACCATGCTTGTTTCTAGGTACTCACAAATCTGCTGCTTGGTTATATTTTTTTACAGGATTTTCCCAGGTACTGCTGTCAGGCTAACTGATGTGTATTTTCCTAAATCCCCCTTTCCCCTTTTTTGAAGACTGGAACCACATCAGCTCTTACACTCCTCTAGTAATTCCCCCCATGCTCCAGGAGCAATGAAAGATTTTGTTCAGTGTTTCCGAGATCATGTCTGCCAGCTCCTCAAGAACCCTGGGATGCAATCCACCTGGTCCTGAAGAACTGAATTCATCTAGAGTGAATAGGTGTTCTCTTACCAATTTCTTGCCTATTTTGACTTGCATTCCTGTTCTATCTTCTACAGTGTTGCTTCTCATAAGTTGAAGTATTGTTTCCTTTTGCGTGAAGACGGATGCAATGAATGAATGAAGCAGTTCTGCTTTCTCCCTGCTACCATCTTCTCCCATTTAGTGGACTAATCATTTTCTTTATTTTTTCTTGCTTCTCTTAAAAAAGAAACTTTTTAAAAGAATTATTTATGCAATTGTTGCAGGTCTTAATTCTTTCTGAGCCTTAGCTTTCCTGATTCCATCCTTGCAGATTCAGGCAATTTGCTGGTATTCTGTTTTAGTTATGTATCCCTGTTTCCATTTTTTAAAATTCTTGTCATTGTATCTCAGTTAGTCAGAGTTCTTCATGCAATCCTACTGATTTTGTCTAGTGTCTTTTGTTTTCCTTTCTCTGTGGTATTGTGTTAGATTGGGCTTTTATAAACTCATTTTGGAGATTCCCAAGCATCTTGAGTTTTAGGATTTCCATCCATGAAATCCTTCCTAAACTCTTGGTTTGTTGAAGTCAACTCTCTTAAAGGGTAAGCCATTAATGTGATTTTGTTTGATTACTTGTACTGGCATATGTTGAATTCCAGTAGGACATGGTTATTCTCCCCCAAAGTTTCCACAACTTCAACTTCTTCTATTATTTCATCCTTATTATTAGTGAGAATTTAGTCCAGTGTAGCTGAATCTCCAGGTTCCTCCTCCTTTACCTTTTGGATGAAAAAGCTGTCAATCAGGAACCCCACTTGTGCAGAGTTGTCTTCCATTTGATATAAGAGTAGTTAAAGCTCCCCATTACTACCTATTCTTGTTTCCTGTGCGCCTTAGCTAACTGATTAGCAAAAGGTTCATCTATTGTTTGGTTGGAGATAGCCAATGGCTATGTCATTCCTCTCTCCTTTTACATGTATATTAACCCAAATGCATTTAAGAGGGTTTTCATTTTTGGTTTTGTGCATTTTCTGTAGAAGGCAGCTTTGAGTAGATTGGATACATTCATTAGGGACAGATGCTTCCAAATAGCAGGTACAGGGAAATAATGGTGGTACAGGGTACATCTCTAATCCTTTCCTAAAAACATCTCATTGATGGTTCATTGAAAAACTTGAAAAACAAAATGCTAGGTTAAAATGGGTCTTGGTCTGACCCAGCAGGACTGCTTCTTGCATTCTTATAAAATACAATAAATCCACTCCACAAAATCTTGCATCATAACAAAGGAACTGGAGGTTGCAACCTCCAATATGAATATAATATTTGAGAAATACTGGAGTTCAGGGAAAGTGCCAGGAGACGGGAGAAGAACTACTCTTGTTCCTAACTCTAAAAAAGGCAAAAAAAAGTGGACCCAGTCAGTTTGTCTGGTCTCAATATCAGAGGAAATCATAGAAAAGATCATCAAGCGGTGACTTTGCAAGCTGTTAGGAAGAATTATTAGAAGCCCAGCAAGGGCTTGTTAAAGAAAGATTGTGCCAAGTAAATCATATTGCTTTCCTTGATAAAACAATTAGCAGACTGAGGGAATGTTATGCATATACCATTCTTACTTTTCAGCAAAGCATTTCACAAAATTGACTATAGCCTCCTCATTGATAAAACGGTGAAACCAGATAGATTTGCAGCCACTTGAACAACTGCATTAAGTATGTGGGCCGTGATGGTATTGTATCAAGATGGAGAGACACATTTTTATGGCTCAATTCCAATCAGGCTGGCCTTTTGTATGGTTTTAAAACTAAGATATTCCTGAAAGAATTGTACTGAGTTGTTTGATGAGCCATATTGGTTAGCTGCTACTGTGTATTTGTTACTAATTGGACAGTGAAAAAGATACATTAAATTTCTGGCAGGTTCTGGTTATGTTGATGGTTACATAATTGCTTTAACCTAACTAATCAATGCAGGATGTCTGTCCATCCTGTGGTGCACCTGAGGATTCTGTCCTGAACCCAGTACTATCTAATATTTTCATAAATGACTTACAGGAGAGGATCGAAATTTGCAGATGCCTCTATGGGTGGGGAGGAAAGGCTAACACTCTAGAAAACTGACTCGAGGTTTAAAAAGATCTTAATAGATTGAACAAGAAAAGCAGGTGTGGGTACAAGATAAGTAGCTTAGCAATATTTGAAAGAAGGGTGTGCATCCTGACAGAACACAAATTAAGCATTAACCAGCAATGTGCCGCAACACTATACTTCAACACAAATCATGAGAAATGATTGTTCTGGAATATTTTGTCAAGTTCTAATCATCGCAATACACAGAGACACTAAGGAACTGGAAGGAGGCAGAGAGAAATGTGTAAGATCCTAAGGGGTCTTGGAAGTTAAATGTTATGAAAAACATTTAAAAAGACTGGGTATGTTTTAGCCGAAAGAAGAGAAAGCAAAGGAATCACGATAGCAGTTTTTAAATATTTGAAGGGCTGTCACAACGAAGAGCGAGTGGATTTATTCTCCATAGCTCTTAAGTGTATTATTTATTGGATTTCTAACTAATATAGTGATACTGGGCAGATTAGAATATAAGTGTAGAGCAAGAACTAATGGGCGGAAACTTTAGGGAGGTCTAAATTTGACATAAGGAAGAATTTCCTGACTATGAGAACTATTAAGCAACAGGACATCCTGCCTTCTGTAGTTGTGGGCGCTCCATTGCTGGAGGTTGGAGACACATTGTCGGAGAGGAGATTCTTGCCCTGGACAGAGGATTGGACTAGATGACTTGCAATTCCTTTTCAATTCTATAATTCGACTAAATAACTATTATTATTAAATTATTAAAGAGCATACTGGTTTCTAGTAATGATGGACAATTACTGCTTTATGTAAGTATTTGCTTACCTAAAGCAGTAATTATCTTTCCTTACTAGCAACTACCTAAAAATTTTCAATTAAAAAAAAAAAAAACTCATAAAATTTAATTGAGCTGCATCAACTGTATGTCATACCATAATGTGCCCTATCTGATTAATACTTCAGGGTAGAAAGGGAAAAAAATAACACATTCATATTTTTGTATTTGCTCTCCGTTAAAGCAATCAACCTGAAAAACATTTAAATTAAGAGTGGGGGAAACACTATCTGTATAGCATGATACCAATAATCCCAATTACCAGTGGTAACATTCAATTTAAAATGTCTACTTTGAGGGCAATTCTGGATGGCAAACTTAGTGGCTGAATAATCTTGTCCAATTTTAGGACTTGTTTTTTCCCTACTCCATTTTTGTCTAAACAAGTATTCCAAAAATCTCCAATTTTTGTATGTCTTTTGTACCATTTTGTTATTCTGCTTACTCCTAACATACCATTAATGTCTGAACTGTTTTAACAAGGGCTCCAGATGTCTTAAAGTACCATCCATGTAATCCCTTGTCATATCAACTAGGGTTTATTAGAGGTGAAAAATAACAGGCTGTCTACTTTTTGCATTATAACAGAAAACTGCAAATTTACAGAGTTACTCACCGTGTAGGACTCAACTAACACAGTAGTTTCCAAGGCCAATTTCTGTTCCTGTTCAATATTGTAACCCACATAGCAGAGCTTTTCTTTAATCATGCGAACAGTCTCAAAATCAGCAGAATGATTGAAGGCATACCCTCGTAGTAAAAGGAGCTAGTATTGAAGCAAGACAGTTAATGGCAGGCCTGAACTAAGGCTTTCAGATTGTGACATTTTATCTTTTATAGCAAAGGCGATGCTATTATTTATAGCAAGGGTGACAAAAATATATTGCATGTTGATGGATAGCTGCTTCTCACATTTTATTTTGAACTCAAGCCTATTATTTGTATTTTTCATCAGACATTAACAGAAAACATGCAAGCTGATCTTTCAATACTTCAATACACAGAATATACCCATTGTTGAAGAGTGTCCCTATATTTTTATTGCATATGAGATACATTTATTATCACACATATGCTTGACCAAATTTTAAAACCCAGAATGATTGGGACCTCACATGTATCATTGTGAATGCCTTCTCTCCAGATAAGCAAACAAACAAATAAATAAATGCCTCCTGAAACAGACACCTGGACCCAATGCAAGAAGGCCCTACTCTAAAATTTTAGTGGTATCCAAGGCGCAGCATTTACTAATAATAAAAGCATTGTTCCTTGAATAGCTTATCATGGTTAAAACTTCTGAAGAGTGAAACTTTTGAAAATACTCTTTCATTTATTTCTTCATTGCTGCTACAATATTTTGTAAGACAATTTTTCATTTTCATATTTGCCTTAGTATTACCATAAATCATTTTAAAGTTGCAAGAGTAGCTTAGAATTCAGCAAGTCTTAGACAAGTAAACATGTTGTGGTATTCTGAATAAATGGTCAGTGCTCATTTCTTCCCTAGGAATAATGTTACACTCTTGCTATCACTCAGTATCCCATTGAGTGATTTTCTGGTCTTCCTCATTGTAAAGCTTGTGAAAAAACTGAGCTGAAGATCTACTAAAACTACTAATATGTTTTTTCAAATTTAACATCTCCAACTTACTTTGATGAGATATCTGGTAATATCTCTACCAGCAATATCTAGTCTCCTAGTGAGATGAGGAAGAGAAAAGCCTTCATAGACTGGACAGATGTGAGTAACACCATCTCCAGAGTCCACAACAACACCAGTTAGCAAACCTGAAGAAAAATAACAACAACAATCCTCATGAGACCGTTTCAATTTGATTTCAAATTTGATTTTGGAACCCAAACTGCCTTGGTTTTCTACACTGATCACTTAGGTTTGCCGAAAGTGACTCTGGTAATTTTTTTTAGAATTATTAGTGGTATTTTAGCTATAAAAGTATATTAGTTACAACATTCTGCTGGGAAAAAATTATCTGTAATATAGAATATCTTATTTTACTGGTTCCACTTCTACTAGCACAACCAATTCTAAAAAGAGGTACTATTCACAGATGTTTTTCGTATAGAACACTATAATGTGCAGTTTTTGCTTTTCCTAAAAATATTTGAGACATTATTTTGTTTCTCAGGCTTCAACATTAACATTTGCAAGATGCCAATAGTACATTAGTTGGACTGAGCTATAGTTCTTGTTAGATTCAGGTGAAGTGATGAATTAATATTTGGATCAGTAATAAAATGGATGCAAGACAGTAAAATAAAATTCAATCCAGACAAGAAAAATGTTCTGTTTAGAGCTGACTAAACTAAAAAGGGAGGGGTTTTTTAAAACTAGATTTGCTTAAGTTTTTAAGCATGTAATACCATCTGCTTCAGTGTTTATTACTTTACTGTTCTGATGTGTTTTCTCACTCTGCTGCACTTTGTTCCTTATGTGGAACAAAGCATAACGCTAAAATATTTTTCAGATACTTTCTATTTACATGCATACATACATACATATATATACTTAGTATTTTACATAAGTATAACTTAAACAGACCAATAACAGAACATCCATGATAACCAAATACTCATAAAAACAAAAACAATAAAAGCAGTAACTAAAATAATAATGAAGTAATTAAAAAACACAGATGAATTTATACAATACTGCATTTGGATTTACACTTTAAATTTAAGCTTTAAATTTAGACTAGACTAGACCAAGCAAAATAATATCCTTATTCAAAAATATTACCAGAAAGACTGTCTGGTTTAAGATATTTTTATAATTTGGATTTTATTCAAATATATTTCTTTATGATACATATAATTTAAAGTAAAACTTATTCTTACCTTGTGCATACAGAGTAAGAACTGCTTGAATGGCTACGTAAACCCCAGAAAACTGGTATGTTTCAAACATCACCTGAAAAGATAAAAATTGCCTTTTGTCTGCAAAACTGAAAAATACATAGCTATAAAATATGGAAGAGGATTACAAGTATTTCCTGAACAATATGGAACATAAGTTGCTGTGTAAACTCTCTTTTTCTAAAAGCAACATAAGAAAAAGCATAATACTTGTGTCTGAGAAGCTCAATATGAATTAATACCTAGTTTCGCAGGAAGCGAGTTTAATTTATTACTCAAACAGAAAAGTGAAAACTTCCTTAAATAGTTTCTGCTATTCTCTTCCTCATTTACATTTTAGTGTGCAAAAAATTACTACTGAGTATATAATCTAAAATTTTATTTGTCCCACATAAACCTACATTGTTGTCTATTTTACTGCCCATTACCAATATTTTAAAATATTTAAAAGACAATATAAAAACACATGAGATATAAAACAACAGTATAAATTAACAATGTAATAAAATTATACAAAAAACCCTCAAGCAATAACATCATAAGGGAAGCAACAAATGATTTATATAAATCATAGCTATTGTTAAAAAATTAGCAAGCTTGTTGGCGATACAGGTAGTCCTCGATTTATCATCTCAATTGAGCCCAACATTTCTGTTGCTAAGCAAGACAGTTGTTGAGTTTTGCCCAATTTTACAACCTTTCTTGCTAGTTCTTAATAATTATAATTGTTAACTTAGCACATAGTTTTGAAGTGAATCTGGCTTCCCCATTGACTTTGCTTGTCAGAAGTTCACAAAAGGACCCCTGCAACTACCATAAATACATGACAGTTGCCAAGTGTCTGAATTTTGATCATGGGCACACAGAGATGTTACAACTGTCATAAGTTTTAAAAAAAATGGTCATGTCACTTATTTCAATGCTGTTGTAACTTTGAATGGTCACTAAACAAATGGTTGTAAGTCAAGGACTACCTGTAGATGAAATTTGATCACCTAGGAAAAAAACCAAGGGGGAACAATTAAGATTTTTAGCAACTGTTATTATGAATTTAGTTCTCCATTTATTGTCTAGAAGGAAGTCTAGCAATATGTATGAAACAGATTCACCTCAGATATGAGAACATAAACAAGCACACTTTTCATAGAGGGTACAAATACAATTAGTCCTTATAGGCAATTCTATATTTTGGGGCAATATGAAGACTATCTTATGTGAAGTGCGAGAAATTTGATCACCTAGGAAGAAAATATCAGGGAATGGAACAGGGGAGGAGGTTACAAAGTTATAATGGAGATAGGAGACTGTATCAGTTTCAAGATATATGTCCCAGATTCTCTGCTGAAAAGTATTGCTTTTTATCAAGATTGAGAGCATCACAAAAAAATTGGGGCAGACAAGGGAAGAAGCCACAATAAGCCAGACCAAGATTCATTTGTCTTCTTAAGGAAGATTGAAACCTATCTAGTAAGATGAGTCAGACCAAAGACACGACCCAAAGAATTTGCTTCAATTACGATCTGAGTGACAGGCACACAGACAGGCTCCTATGGAGATATAGCCTAATTCCAGATAGATAAAGGAGTTTAGGATGGAATAAAAACCTTTTAAACTGTGATATGGACAGTTTCTAACCTAGAAACATACTGTATACACATAACTGTGTGTCATATAGGATAGGTCCAGAAGTACAGCCTTGATTAATTTAATGGCTGCTCCTAGTATACTTGTTTTCGTAATGAGATGCATATTTAGTAGATTCAATGGATATTGGGGGTATAAGGAGGTTGTTTGCTAGATTGATCCAGCAAATAGATGTTTGGATGTGGAACAGCAACTGGGGTTGTCATTGTTCTTCTCCTGTAGCAATTACCATTCTGTTCTCTTGACAAGCTTTTTATAAATCTACCAAGAAAATTTTGGATACCTCCCTCTTCTACTAATTTGGCTGCAAATGTTGGTACCTCCCAAAAAAAGTTTAAATATTAAAGTTACAACCGATGCTAACAAAGCGTTTATAGTGTAATGGACTGCACATTTCTGTATTATATCATCAGGCAAGGATAAATTGGGCCATAAATAGATTCAGATTCAGCAGCCATTTCTTATTTCTTGCTCCACTAATAAGAGATGCATTCATAAAGTGTTTAAAAGGTAGTACAAAATGTAGCAGCCTGAGTACTGATGCAGGAGGATACTGCACATCAAAATGTTATTCAGTGCTTAAGCATTTGTCATTTCATTTAAGCAATACAGGATATTGCTTAAAATCCAAGATCAAACAAGCAAAAATATAATCACCAAATTGGACTTTCTCCTCCTCCTATGCAACATGCAACCTGTGCATTCAACCTTGAAATCTGTTCCTGACCATTAACTAACTCTGAAAAGGGTACAAGGTAATAAATGCAGAAGGAAGAAGTTAAAACTTAATTTTGTTCTGCTAATGAAATTATTGGTTCTGGTTATAAAAGTCTTTTAGAAGTTCTCCTCTCTTCAACCTTATCACTAAAATCAATTTCCCTCTGAGTTTCAAATTCAGGAACTATTGTCAATGTGTAATTCTTTCTCTTAGATAAATCTCAGCGTGACTATTTTCTGAAACTCTGTAAAATGAGTAATTGAAGTCAAATTGTACTGTTTTCCATCCAATACATCTCTTAATCCTCAAGCAATCCCCAAGCAATGGAAACCAGAATCAATAAGAGATAACAAAAATTACTGCAAATTTAATATGTTTAATTTACCACATTACATTACCATATGCCACTTAATTGTGAAACCAGAATACCTTGTTCTTAAAACACAGTATGTTTTGTGATGTGATCCTGAAGAAATGTGTGTGTGTGTGTTTACATAAGTAAACATAAACATAAGTAAAAATGTATCGTTGCCATAAGCTAGACCTCCAATCAGTAATTTTTCTACATTCACTGCATTAACAAAAATGATTACATTTCTCTTGTATAATATAAATTTAGCAGGGAGAGGACATTTCATTTGTTAATAGGATCTTCTCCTCTAAGTAAGAATTAGTAAGAATCTCAGGCCAAATTCTCAACTGAGCAGAATATTCAACTTCCAATTTTTGAATGGAACATCAGATCACAAAGTATTGCTCTATTTGGAAGTAAGCCTATTAAATTTGATGTGCTTTTCTTTCAAGTTAATTTTTTTTAACAAGGAAATTTATTATGTATTTTCTATGTCCACCTTTACTTGGGTCTTACCCCTTTCTCAATTTGTTTACCATGCTAAGTATTATTATAAGCACTCAGGATTTCAAAGCTCTAATTCTATGAATTGGATTAGGTTTCTGATTATTAGAATGTCCACTTACATGTTTTAACAGAATTATTAAAAATATTTGCAAATATGTAAAATGATTTTTAGAAAAAAGTACAAGTAATCCTTGAGTTACAAATGTAATGGAGCCTGCCAATTACATTTGTAACCCGAGGATTCATAGGAGTGAATTGCGTAACTTGACCGCAATCACTCCCTCCTTTTGCTCATGCATTCGCTAATCGAACATGCGGGTTATTAAGTGCACATGCAGCATCTCAGGGTGGGAAAGGCCTAGTGGAGGGCTTAGTGATGGAACAGGCCACCTGCATCAGAACAACCAAGGTCTCCCCCAATCCACAGATACCTTATGCAATTGCTTCCCTCATCCTGCCATGCCCAGCCTCCACAGGCAGGTCTGTCGAGACTCACTTACCTTTCGAAGATCTAGCAATCTGTCTCCTCTCCAGCCTCTGTGTTTCTTTGTCTGCCCCTGACAAAAGCAGGACGAGCGTGCTCTGCTCGGCTTTTCTAATTTCGTCTATGTGCAAATGGGGTGCTTGGAAATGGAGTGATTTGCTCCATTTCCGAGCACTCCATAGGTGCTCAAACACTTTGTGCCCGGACAGAGACCTGACGGAGACCAGAAATTTCATCTGCATGCAAATGGGGCACTTGGAAACAGAGTGATTCGCTCCATTTCCAAGCCCTCCATAGATGCTCAAACACTTTTCACCTGGAGATCTGATGGAGACTGGAAAATTCTGGGGGGCCATAGTGTAAAAGTTATCCTGAAGAATGAGTAAGGTAAGAAATGCTTTCCTTTAAGAAAAACTAATTCTAAGTTGGATAGCATGACTTTTTTAAAAAAGAGGTCCTACCTCCACAATCTTTTCTCTGTTTTTTGTTGGATTCATAGGAGGTTCCGTCAGAAGAATTTTACAGTTTTTTGTATCGATGTTGAGTTTTTCTGGTCCAAAGGTGTAGTCCCAAAGATGTTTCATATCATCCCAGTTTCGGACAATGCCATTCTCCATGGGATAATTAACTTCCAGCATTGATCTCAGCTCACTTGCTTCATCCCCAACCATAAGATCCTACAAGTTGCA
>JANHFJ010001403.1:81957-96515 GCA_032468195.1 Cerberus rynchops | reverse complement strand
CCGGCTTTGCCAGCTGAGGAATTCTGGGAGTTGAAGTCCACAAGTCTTAAAGTCGCCATGGTTGGAGACCCCTGCTCTAAATGATTTCATTAATTGGGGGAGGGTAAGCTAAAAGTATATTAGTCAATTTAATGTGATAACCGTTCCATCTGACCATAAGAATTTTATTCAGATCTCAGTAGAAGCTGACATTCAGCTGTGCCAGTGAGAAAAATAAGAAAGCTTCTCACTGTTGTAAAAGAAAAAAATCCTTTGATGATTCCTAATGTGAGGTAATCTCCCCTAGCATTATATCGAGTAATCAGAGCACTTCTGCACCTAGTTTTGGCACCATTGCCACAGCAGTACTGTCCTCTTTGTTTTCACAGTGACATTTTTCTTTGACAATTCAGCCAGTGTTCTTTTACTAAGCTCTCCAATATCTCAAACCACCAACTTATTTCCCATGGATCCCAGGAGGTAGGTAGCTTAGGCCCACCACCCAAAGTTTTCCTCTCTCCTTGCTCTCAAGCAACTACAGGAAAAGGCGAAGATGGCAGTGGGAATTTGATATTGGAGTAGCAGCTGGGGTTTTTTTTAGAGGGTTTTTGTTGGGGGCATGCTCAATAGTCAGCAAGGGAATGCAGTGATGGTTCAGTGTAAATTCTGGGAATGGCTGCATGAGAATAAACACAATGAAGATTGAACACAGAGTCCAATTAGAGCAGTATCTTTTTTTTAGCCAACTTAAAAAAAATGGAATAGCAAGAGGGAAAAACAGAAGCTGATAGCCTATTTTTAATTATAGTGTTAAGATGGAATTTGGGAGGAGAATGCAGATGTTCAAATTATGGCCTCAGCACTACCACAACAAAATCTGCTATGCAGCATCTGCGCCTAGAATGTCAGGATTTATATATATATATATATATATATATATATATAATTATTTTCCAGCTTTGTTTCATTTGTTCAAGTTCATTTGTAACTTGAAACACATATTAGCATGCAGAATATAAACCTCCATGTCATTCCTGTTCATAGTCAGCATGATTCTCCTGCATTTTCAGCAGCCCAATTTCAGAGTTCCTAAAATGCTGCACACTTTTTTTAATTTTGATCAATCCTCTGCTTTATTTTTAAATTTTGATTTCCTTCCACATTCCCTATTTAAATAAATTAATGAACATTTCATTCTAGTTGTTTAAACTCATCTGATTGGAATGAGAAAAATGAAAAAAAAAGAGAAAAGTGAAATATCACACATTGCAATGGACACCTGAAAAACTAGAATTTGTACACTGCAAGTGCTGATACAATACATAAGGAAGGAGCAGTTTAAATAGTCAAGATTGCTGGCATCCTCTGAAGTAACCTTTATGCCACTGAAATCAACAAGAGGGGCATCAAAACTCAATAGTATGGTATATGTTTTACCCACACAAACCCCTATGGGTAAATTCCTGATGTCTCTAATTTAAAGTAATAATGTATCATATACAATATACATATTCTTACATAGCCTATGTCATTTTCCTTTATAGGCATTATTTTTCAGGCATTACTGGGTTTCAAGCAATATGACACTTGAACTTGAAGATAGATATATCATCCATATGCAAAAAAAACCCGTTACGTTTATTCGTTA
Source organism: Cerberus rynchops (assembly GCA_032468195.1). NCBI lineage: Eukaryota > Metazoa > Chordata > Lepidosauria > Squamata > Homalopsidae > Cerberus > Cerberus rynchops. Next base: position 94,888 of record JANHFJ010001403.1, on the reverse strand, counting down.
GCAGAGTACAAAAGGACATATTTCTCAATGGGAACAGGACAGGGACAGGAAGTGCTAACCTTGGATTTAGTCCAGGGATTGTCCAACAGCTAAAGAAAAAATAATGAGCAATGAAAAATACCTGTTCTACTCAGTTGCCTGCTCTTTGCCATCTTGATTTTCTCCAGACCCCCACCCCCCTGCAAAAATTTTTGTGCTATTAGTAAAGAATTTGATAAAAGGCAATATTATTTGATAAAACAAAACAGGGATAGAATATTGGTTCATTTGCTGTAATTATGCTGGTACTGACCCAAGATCTGATCTGAGGAGGCTATAGAGAAACACCTGCTTTCTCTCTCTCTCTCTTTTCTTTCTCTGGCTACTATTGTCAATAAGTTGCTGTCAAACCATCTTCCGGTTCAGCCACTATAAAAATATGAAAAAAAAAAAAAAAGGTTTACTACACACAAAAGAGATTCCCCAATAGCATTTATTCTGTGAGCAGTAATCAAAGCTCTCAACCAATCTGGCTTTTCCATTTGGTAGAAGAATTTGCTACTTAAATGCCTCATCCTGGTACTGTACAGTATATTCACATGTAATACTGTGTGTGTTAGGTAGCTCACATTTCTGGTGGTAGCACCCAAGAGCACTTTTGATTAGAGCTTCCTAATCTTTGTGGTCATTAGTGGCTGGCTGTATTTTGAGAGGCAGGCAGGTTGTACTGTCAATCAAGATATGCTCACAGATATTTTTCTTTCCAATATCCCTTCTCTTGCTGGAGCAATGGTCTGTTTGACTCGATAATCACTGGGATTACATTATTAAAAACCCCTTAAATAAAATATTACTAACCTGCTAGAGAAGAGATTATTAGTCCTCTCTGGGGCACATTTTTTATAGTATAGCAGATTTTTTTTTAAGAAAAAGATGTGCTCAACTGGGATATTAAGAGGCATTCCTTGGGTATGTTCTTTTAATGAGAACTATAATTACATATCGGTATCTGCCCTTGTAACTCTTTTTTGCACTTCCTACTCAATTTCTGATTTCCAGTGCCTAAACCTGAAATATTATATAGAGTCATGCCTCCTCAAAAGTTACATGAAAATGATGAGCAAGAATTCCTTTTTCTATAGAGAAAAAAATATGATGTCTGGAGTTTTACAGCTTAGCAAAGAAGATTAAGGGAGGAGGAAAGGCATGGAAACGTTACAAAACTATTCCACTGTGGAATAAGTGAACAGGGAAAAATTTCACTTGTCTCACACAATACTAAAAACAATATCTTCATCCAATGAAAGTAAAAGTTGAGAGGTTCAAGATCCACAGTTGACTTTACTGATTTTGAAATCCTACACAAACATTGTTACTACTGTTCAAAGTGTGCTAAATCAGTTGTAGGAAGCAAATCAGTATTCTATATGCCGATTATTTCCTGCACACCCATGCAAGTGGGCAAGATGGAATATAATTCACAAATTCCAAAAGAAGATGCAAAATGATGCCAGGATAAAAAGGAATATTTTCTTTCTCTATGAGCAAATCCTCTAAAACAGTGTTTTTCACATTTGGAAACTTTAAGTGTGGACTTCAATTCCCAGAATTCCCTAGCCAGCTGGCTGGGGAATTCTGGAACTTGGAGTCTACACATCTTAAAAGCCCCCAAATGTGAAAAACAGTGCTGTAAAACCTATCACTAAAAGTCAATCTAGTCAGCCAGCTCAAAGCTTCTTTTTTGTTAGAACGCCTCTTTTCTGAAAATGTTTGCTCAGCAACTGAAACAAAGGATAGATGCAATCTTATGATTTAATGATTATCTAACTGAAAAGTAATAGGATTATCTAGATGATGACTCTGTTGCAAGAGGATTTGGCATTCTGACTGGCAGCAATACAAACAGGTCAGGTTTAACTGACTGGCCTGCCCAAAGCATTGTGATTCCTGTGTCAGCATTTGCTACATCAATTGGTAAGAATACTTATTTGTAATACAGGAAGAGATGAAATACTACCATATTTATTATGTGCCCACACTGAAAGAAGAAGAGGTAGAGTGGGATAAACATATAACCCATTCTAAAGATTTCCTTTATAGTTGCATAAAGTTGCTTTATAATTTATAAGGACAAAAGTTGTTGTTTCTGGAAAGGTAAATATTTATCAAAACAATACCATGCCCTTCAAGCAAAAATGTTCATGGTTAAAATCTGAATCTTTTTTTTAATTTGGATTAATCCCACTTACTTTACTGTATATTCTCAATTTGGGGTTCACCAGATTGAAAATGCCAAATTAGGACAAATGGCATAACATGCTAAGAATTCTGTGAACTGTAGTTGTGGCCCATCTGGGAGGCACCAGGTGAGTTATCTTTTTCCGCCCCACAGCTTTAAGGTTAATTTTGCAGGCGGGAAATTATAACATATTATATCCTTTTGAAAAAGATGCTCATATTGGGACAAGGGCAGGTAATATTCTAAACAAATTTAAATAATGGAATTGAATTTCTGACAGCCAGAAAAATGTCTGAATATTATCTCTTATGCAAGGAGAGTTAAAGGCCAGAATTGTGTGATTACTTGTCAACACATCTTGAAAGCAATGGTGGAGTGTGGGAAAAAAACAACAAATGAAGCTTCATGATTATTACCAGGCCACATTTAAGCACCAATTTAAATGTACTTTTATGTAGACTTTTTAAAGCTTAAAACTGGATGTCTACATATGTTTTCTACCCACATTTGTAGTATGGTTTTATTTGTTACGCACATAGAACAAAATTATTGGACATTATGTTACCAGGCACTAAATAAACACGGAGTAAATCTGTCCAGGAACTGATAGAAACACACTTCATATACTTATTGGTCTTGGAAAAATAGGCAGCATAATACCGTATCAGTTACAGCCTGTCCTTGTGATAAACAATTTGTTTTTAGTTCCAGTTATAGATGTTCAAAAGCATCATTTTAGATACAATGTCCACTAGGTGTATTGGGCCTACAAATCTGAAAATTCTATCCCGCCTTCCATTGCCAATGGAGGGACCCAATTTGGGATAGTTCTAAGCAGAAAACATTAAAAGCCATAAGCCATACAATATGCTAATCCAGAACAAAGATAATTACTCGCAGCACCAGCAGTAGACGTGACATCAAACTAGGAAACTTAAATCAATCCCTGCTTTGCAGCAGTACATATTCATCTTGGCCACTCATTCATATTTCTTTCCAGGAATAACAATCAAACATTAATATAAATTGCTGAGAGTGTCTCAAAAGCAATTTAAGCTTCCTGTGCAAGAAACAATTATGAAGGTTGCAATCCAACTTTTGAAGAGAAAGGCAATGGTTCAACTTCTTGCTTTCTTTTTTGGTCCAGGAAGGTTCGACACACAGGCGCTTTGCTTGGCTCAGGAAAAGAGCAATAAATTAAAATGGTCCCTTTTAGACTAATCTGGACTGGTGGCCATTAGCTATATATCTGATAACATATTAGTTCAATTCTATTCTCCTTCAAAAGGGTTTGCTTCTCTGATTTATCAAACTAGAACAAAGAACAATGGTTTGGTTAGGTCCCACAAACTATGGCTATCAATCAAAATAAACTGATCCCTTAAGAATATCTTTCAAACACAGTCATGCAGGCTCAATGCAGTTAAATTACAAGAAACTCCATTTCTTTTTCTGTATAACTTCAGTTAACAAGACATTTCCCAAATCTCTGAAATTTCACAGTCTGTCTTATAAAATGGGCTTTAAATTTTATTTCATAGCAAAAAGAAATTTTCTAGGATGGCTATCATTCAGTCACTACATTTGTCGTGCGTATGCTACTCAGATAGTCATAAGGATGCAGCAGCACTTTTTATACCAACTAAAGTTTTCATTCTTGTCCCCCCCCCTCTCTCTCACTCACACACACACACACACACACACACACAGCTTGCACATATTTTGTAGTCTGTGGCTATTACCACTGTGTCCTGTGGCATCAGAATGGAAGAGGATGTACCTGCTTAAACTCAGGGGCCATATAGACTCTATTCAACAAGTACTTTCTAAATTAAGTGCCCATAAAGTGCCCTCCACTCTTTTATATTCATAGGACTGATTCATTAGATGTTGGATCTTGAGAGCTAGATGGTGGAGGAGTGACAGCTTGAACGTTGTGTGTTACCAGAGGTGATGTTTCCCCATCAGCCTTGGTGTTTGGAATGGCTTCCACATGGACGTCACTAAGTTCTGTGTCTTTCTCCTTCGTTTCTTTTGGATTCAGATAATCAAGAATACCTGCTCCAAAGGCATCACCTTCGACGTTAACAACTGTTGTAGTCCGGTCCCTGATCAATAGGGAAACATTTTCACTGGTGTTAATGAAATGCATCTGTAAACATTTGCAGAGGCTCAGGCTTTCTTTAAAAGCAATAGGTTTGAGACATGTTCATTTGCCACCCTCTATATTAACTGTGATCTGTGTTCAAGACTAAAAACATCAAAAAGCACAGCAAGCAAAGATGCTTTTAAAAAAAGCAGGCAGGTCTCCCCTATTCTCCGTAAGCAAAATTACGATCAGAAGCTCAGCCTGAACAGTTTGCTGAAGGAGAATGTAATACCATCCTGTATCCATCAGTCAGTCATTTTTCCTGGCCAGCAAGGTGGGTGTTTCCTTTTTGCTGGAGAACAGTGATTGTAAAATTGGGGACTGAACCCAAGGCAACTCTTTTGAGCCCCTACCGCTAATTTTAAACATACCCCACCAAGATTTTTTACCATCTTTCTGAGAAGAAAAAAAGCTAAACAAACACATACTACATCCACCTTGGGAAGTTTTGAAAATTCAAATGTTTTCTTGGAGCAAAACTGTTTCTTGTTTACCATAATTCTGTCCATCCTTTTCCTGACATATGAGGAACATTCCTTACATTTAACTGGAATGTAGTTTTTACAGCACTTATGGCTGAGCCCAAATATAAGTACTTGTACCTCAAAATGCAGCCTCTCTTTTACTTCACGCTACAAAAAAGCCCCACTGCCAAATCTTTTTCCCCCCAAGAAGAAAAAGGAAGTAATTCTTATTTTATGGGATGCCTGGTTTTTAGGACCTAATTTCTGCTTATCATCCTTCCAATTTCAAAGAGCTTTTGTGGTAATCAGAATAGGAAAAGATACAAATCTAAAATTTAGAACAGTGAGTTTCTTACTCCCTTCAGCAGCAATCAACAAAAATCTGCTTTGCCATTTTCAACTGCTCTCTTCTTGATGAAATCACTTTTTAAAGGTTGCCCCCAGAAGGGGTTATTAAGACCCTTGATACTTCGAGAACCACCATATCCAAGAGCCAACATGCACACATTTATATACTTACACAATCCAGTCCACAGCCAATATGAGAGAGATGTCATTTGTGGGAAGTCCAATAGCCTCCAAGATAATAGCTATGGTTAGAACTCCTCCAGCTGGAATTCCAGCAGCTCCCACACTGGAAGCAGTGGCAGTAACCCTGTCAATAAAATTATTTTTGGTTATGCTGAAATTTCATATATATATTAAAATAATACAGAATCATATGTAAAGTTTATTTTCTGTACTCGGGAATCTTTCTTTCATCCTCTACACTGGTGCCACATATTGGAGATAGGTTGTTTGTACAACTTGCCATTGTACATCCTGCAAATCAGCTTAATTGTAGTTACTTGAAATTTGGGCATGCAACTGATCGAAATTACTAAAATGATTCAGAAGTTACTTAATGACGTATCTACTTGCTGCTTCCTTTTGAATTGCCATCCACAGCACTCTCAAGCCATGTATCCCTTAAGGCTCTTATTCTCTACATCACAATAAACTATAATCTTCTTAGAAGGAGAAAAGTGCAACTCCTTTCAGCATTTCCCTGAAGAACATAATTTGTAAATGATGCTTCAACCAAAGTGCAATGTGGCAGGCTAGAAAGAGTCGATTTGTTTCTCTGATTTTTCTGATGCACCTGAGCAGCTGACACTATCACTTACAGAATGGTAAAGATTTGTCCAATATTGAGGTCAACGTTGTTCAGTTGAGCAATAAAGACAGCAGCTATACACTGGAAAATAGCAGCTCCATCCATATTCACAGTAGCCCCAATAGGCAGAATAAATCTACTAATCCTTTTGTCTACTTTGTTGTTATCTTCAATGCATTTGATCATTGATGGAAGAGTTGCAGAGCTAGATGTGATCAAGGAAGAAGCACAAGAACGTCAAGTCCAGCAATGTTTCTGCAGCCCGAAATACAAGTATTTGTCTGTCAGCCTAAATAGATAATGTAACATTCCAGATACGTGCTGTTCCTGAAAATTAGGACAAAAGATTCTACTTTATTCATTTCCAAAACAAATGCCTGAATCTTATGAGAAAAAATAAAAGGGGAGTCTTATTATACATTTTTATTATTATATCCATTTCAAGTTCTATTATGTCTGGTTTAAAGAAACATTTTTACAGTCAGGCACCTTAGTATTCTCTCTCCCCACCCTATAAGATACAATAATATAGCCATTAAAACCTTTGCCATTGAACCATATTTTACTGTATAGAGACACATTCTAAAAGTCTGCCTTACATTTTAATAAATGTAGAGTCCCTTGTTTTACAAGAAAAGCCAAATTACTATATTACTCTAAATTCAAACAATGTCATCCTCATTTCAGAATCAGAAGCAAAAATCTACCAACCTGGAACAAGTAGCAAATGCTGTGGTGAAAGGAGTTATAAGTCCTAACAGAAAAGTGAAAGGGTTTTTGCGTGTAACTGCAAAATAAATAAGTGGTAAAATAATCCCTCCATGAATAATATGGCCAAGAATTGATGCAAAGATGTATTTTCCAAGGCTTGTCACCAGCAAGATAATGTTATCCATTTCCACAATCTTGCTTCCAACTAGAAATGTAATGCCAAGTGGTACATACCTGAAAAGGAAGCACTGAGTGTTACTCTGAATGCTAAATAACATTCTAATTTTTGACAGAATGAAAATAAAAAAGTCAGTGATTTCTGAAACCCACACTATGAACCTCAATAAGGAATCAGCATCAGATTGTCATACAAAATTTCCCTCAGTATATTGAATTGTTATCTATCTCTTTTTCTGTTTTGGGACATTCATCTGCACGTTTGCTTCTATCCTTAAGAGAACCAATTAAATTGAACAAATTAAAGACTGCAGTGAACACAAAAACATGTATTTCATATTCAAAGGATAATGGTGTGAATAATGGCTATTTTCATAAACAATTGTTTAAGTAATACGTTAGGATGAGCAGAAAAGTGAATGGTGTAAAAAAATGATCAAATCAGAAGAGTCAGTTTTACAGCTTTTGGGATGAACATGTATAAGTTGAAGAAATAGTAAATTAATTTGATCCAATCTAGATTTTGTTCAATGGACAGAGGTTGCTTTTGAATATGGAAGAACAGAAGCATGTGAGAGATGGAAATTTAACACCTTTATTGTGGAGATTTCCCAGGGCAAAAAAGCACCAGAATTGCCTGACTTCTAGTTCTTGATCTGAGGAATTTGTGCAGTGAAGTGATGACTTGAATGACAAACCAACTGAGTGGCAATGAAAAGCAGAGTTCTAACCATGGTTGCTGTTCCACCTGAAGCCATGAGTGTAGAAGGACCCCCAAATAATGAACCTGGCCATTCAGATACAACATTGATACTGACAGATAGCCCTAATGTTCAAACAGCAACTCATTTGAGTTCAGCTCTGTTCTCTCTCATCCAGATTCTTATAGTTTCCAGACATTTGGATAGGATGTCAACAGCATCTTCCTATGCCCCAGAAGTGACAGTATAAAATTGGTATATCATCAACACATTGATTATTACACTCCAAATGCCAAAAAATCACTTCTGTGGCATTCCATTTATGAGATGCCATTGGGCCAATCTAGCACACCCCACAACTGACTGAACGAGCAGGACCACTGCAAAACAGGGCCTGCAGTCTCAGATTCTTGTAGGCCAGCCAGCAAGATAATATAGCTGATTGCATTGAAAGCCATTGCTTGCAGAGTTTTCCAAAGTCTCCCATTTTTACTAATGCAGACCTTTTAATCAGCATTCAGCAATTTCAAGAATCGTGCAAATGCTCTCAATGTCAAGCCAATGTCACAAATCTTAAGTAGTTAGAACAAAAAATAAAAGAAAGGTGGCTAATTAAAAAAATCTTCCAACTCATTTTAAAGAAAAAATAGGTATCCATATGGCAATAGCCATAGAAGACCCGACTAAAAACATTTCAGTTAAGAGTCTGGCTACCACTTTTCTATCCCACTCAGGAAAGCAGAAAACTTTTTATAAAGCAACACCTGAAAGTCTCTCTGAAAATGGCAGTGGTACAGTATGGAGTGGAGTGAATTTGCCAGAATCCCAAGTGTACCTTCTTGCACAATTTCACCTTCCACGGTTCCACTCTACAGATATTTTGTACGACAAACTGCAAGTCCTGCCTATGAGCTGGCCTTTACAATTCCAATATTGAATCAGAGAAGAAAAAGCTGCCATGTGCTAAATATTCAGGTCAGTTGCAAAAGAACCATGAGAAATCCCAGCCTTGACCGGTCAATAGCCTATCTACAACTCTCTTGAGTCAATATATATCAAGGGAGGAGAGGGCAGTTGATCGATTTAAACTGCTCATTTTTCTATATCAACTTTCTATGTCACACTGGCAGAAGGAAGTTAAGAGTTAGCTGATTCAGCAGAACAGGATATACAGCATGTCCTTCCTAGAAACAACAGTTGGATGCCCAACTGGTAATTTTTAAAATTTCATGACAATAGTGTTGTACATATTACATAAGCAATAAATGGGTAATTATAAATGCCTTTGTTAAGAAGCAAATGCTACTGAATACAGTAAGAGTGTTGAATAAGCATGTTTAGACTTGCATAATTAAAACCCCAAAGATATGGAAACAAGTTATTAATATAGCCACACAACCAATGGGGGTGGAAATGAAATCCAACTGTAGAAATACCAACGGGGCTTTTAATAACTGAATATTTACGCCCCCTGTAACGCAACCAGCAGGGATCTCTGTTGCATTTCTGAGTAATTTTTTCAATGAAAAATTTAGTTTCCAGATGAGCTAGAGTTATATCTTAACTATAGACTTTTCCCACAAGAGAAAGCCTACCCAATATTTGATTACATAATTTTTACTACACTACTCCTCTCAAGTACCAAATTACCAAATGGAATAATTCATACTCCATGCCTGATAAAGGGAGGGGGCTGGCAGGGAGATGGAATAGAGGCCTCCTGCAGCACTTTATCAGCTAAAATAAAAAGGGGGCATGCGGGTTCCCATGGAGCCCGTTTTCAGCCTGGTTTTAGGTCCATATCTTGGTCTGTTTTCGCCAGCAGGGGCACCGTGGGGCAGTCCTTTGATATTACCAGATCAGCCTGTGGGCCAGATTTAAGCACTCCACAGGCCGGATGTGGCCCGCAGGCCTTGAGTTTGACACCCCTGTGCTAGACAATCAGCTGGTAACTATCCCTCTCAAATTAGATGCTACAGATTATGAAGAGCCTTTAATACAGACTTTAGAAGAGTCTTTGAAGAGAAGGTAGTGTGTGTAGTGAATTGTATTTTAATCTGCCCCAATACTGGGAAGCTTTTCAGATTGCAATATTATTATGAACACTCACCACATAATCCAAGATACTAAGACCATGGTTGCCTCGTTGAAAGAATTAAAGAAACGAATGAGTTCTTCTCCTTCAGGTCCAAGTTTTTTCAAAGCTACTCCCAAAACCAGAGCAAAGAGCACAAGCCCCAGAATATTCATTCCTTCAATTTCAGTGCCAACAGGGAACTGTGAATGAGATACATATAGTCATACTGTTAAGTGTTTTAATGTGGTGTGCCAATTATACAAAGTCAGATCTCCTTTTTGATATTAATTGGAGTTAACAAAATGAATGGAAACAGCATCCAGAATATGACAAAAGAGAAATCCACTATAAATAATCTCTTCTCTGAATGCAGATATAATCTTTCAACAAGAGATAATTTTCATAAGAGTCTTCAAAATGAAGATGTTAGATCCTCATTGTTTATCATGTTGACACAGAGCTAAAAGCATTAGTAGAGATTAGTACATTATTTGTACTTATAATGCTAAGATAATTACATTTCAATTTGATCGGTTTGGAAGGAGGAAATATCATTTACCTAAACTACTCGTTTATTCAAAGCGGCCCTTGATACCATCTAGTTATCTTCAAATATTTTGTGCAGACTACAAAGGCAAATAATTATTTCCACATCATTTTATGGGCAGCAGAAAGGTATCACATATATTTGCTGACTGAGAATAGGCTTGGGGAATTTGAACTAATGGAACTGACACACATACCCCCCTTACACACGTTCAAGATCATGGCTAAATAGAATCTAGTCATATAAAATTAATACAGTTTGGGAGTGGTAGGGAGAACTACCTTTTTCCACATTCCTCTCCACATTTATATTGTCTACTCAGTCAAAAGAGATAATGAACTGTAAGAACAAAATATATAGTTTGATTAATTTGTTAATGGGAATTAAAGGGATAGCATTGAACAGAGCTATCCAAAAAGTCAAGACTATTTTTAAAGAGAAAAAAGCAAGTAGTTAGGGCAAATAATTACTGTATGCAACATTTATGTTATTGTCATATCACTGAATAAAATACATCTTTGAGCTTCTCTTCCAATGTACCACAAATGACTATTGTCGGTGTGCTATAAGACAGATCAAATGCATGTGATCATCAGGTAGATTTCAATTCTTCCAAGCTGATTCTGGTATTGCTCAACTACAATATAGTATTCTTCCTATTGAGATCCTGTTCAGACTTATGATCTTAATTTAGAAATATAGTGTACTGTCTTTTAGCTATAATTAACAAATAATGTTAATAAAAAGTTCAAAAGGCCTTTAGAATAACAAACTTGTGAAGATACAGTGTTAACTGACGAGCTTTAATCCAAATATTTTGACATTATAATAAAATGTGAGGAAACATTGCTTTGGGACACCTGCAAGCACAACCTCCACTCAACTCTTCAGATCCTCTAAATCATGCAGAGGACTGAAGGTGTTTTCCATTCTTCTGTCCATGCAAGAAGGTATTCCTTCTGATCGTTCCTCCGAAAACCCAGACAAATTTAGGAATTGTTTTTTGGACTAGCAGCATTCTGGAACCTGTCTCTGACTTTGAATGCAAATATTTGCAGTTCGTTATGGCTGTCTGTCTTTAGTAATGATTGAGATATGAAAAGGAGTAAAGCTCTTCTATTAAAAGCTCCTCATCTCCGAGGACTTGAAGGAATGACCCATTTCTCCCATCTTGCAGCAAATGATTGACAATACCATAATCTTCAGTAATTTAGAGGAAGGGTCTCTACAAAATCAGAAAGTCAGCATTTCATCATAACCTCATTTTATCTAGAGTAATCTGTAATGCTATCCTGTATAATTTATTAAGAAGAACTGGGCCCTTAATAGATAAGTCAATGGATCCTATAAGTCCTGAAGTTAGTTCAGAAATTAGTGGACATTAGTTCCTGTTTAGTTCCAGAAATTAGTGGACATTAGTTCCTGTTGTGACTGTAGGACTACTTAGACTTCTGTAAACAAAGTGCTGTACTGCAAAGAACCAGGGATTTTCTCTCCATGTTAGTATAAAATAAACATAAACTATGGTACAATGTTACACAAACATAAGCTAATATTCCTAACAAAGATATAAAAATGTCTGGTTCCTAACATTACTAACAAGAATCTTCAAAAATAGAGATTCCCCAAACAGAAATGGGAGAGATCCTGTTACTTCTTCACCAATGAAACAAGAAGACAAGACTCAGATTATGCCATTCAGTCAAGTGGAGAGGACTAGAACTAATCCCCCACTTATGACTTCAGTATCACTGACATTGTTTGGAAGTTCAGAGTATCCATAACTTCAAATGAGATTACAAAGTAAATATACACTGTACACACTAGAGAGAAAAACTGTTCACAAGCAGGCAACAGCAAGCTAGGATTTAAGGGCAGCCTAGCAATATGATGCTACGTTTCTGAGCTACCCAGATAATTTCATATAGCAGTGCAGTGCTAGGTGCCAAAATGAGAGAATTCCACATTGTTAAACATCCAAAGGCTACAATGCACTCTTATGAGAAAAAATAAAAAGAGAACAATTGTTCCATAGTAGTGTTATAGGTTGGGGGCCTAGTTAATATATCTCCTCACAGTTCTGTAGTTATTAACTCCAAGATTCTGTAAGAAGAGCCGTTGGTAGGGAGGCCTGGTTTGACAAAATAATGTGAATAAGCAGGAATCATGCTGTTCAAGTTAGAGCTACAAAGCATAGGTAACCAGATTGTGACTTGGAGGTAGATCTAATTTCACAGATGTCCTCATGGATCGTATATTGGGAAAATGGATGAGTGAGAAATCCTAAACTCTCCACAAGTGCTTCCTGGTGCTGTGAAGGATGAAATAAGAAGTTGTGGCTTCCTGCCTCAGCTGTTGCATACTTCGAACTCTGGGGAAAGTACAGATTATGCATGAATTGGCATGACCCTTTCAAAGCTTCCATGAGTGGAGAAAGTGTAGGATAGGTCCCAGCTTGGGACCCGGGTACTTACGGGACCGCCTGTTACCACCATCAGCCTCCAGCCGACCAGTGCGTTCCCACAGGGTTGGCCTCCTCGGGGTTCCATCGTCGGGATGTCGCCTGACAACCTCGAGGGTTCGGGCCTTCTCTGTGGCAGCGCCCTCCCTATGGAAGGAACTCCCCCCGAAGATTGGCACTATTACGGATCTTCGGGTTTCCGACGTGCCCTCAAAACCCACTTATTTCAACGAGCCGGCCTAGCCTGATACCTCAGGGTTATTAATTTTA
>JANHFJ010001400.1:25046-36627 GCA_032468195.1 Cerberus rynchops | reverse complement strand
ATAGAATAGAATAGAATAGAATAGAATAGAATAGAATAGAATAGAATAGAATAGAATAGAATAGAATAGAATACCATAATTGGAAAGGACCTTGGTTGTCTTCTAGTCCAACCCCCTGCTCAGGCAGGACATCCTATACCATTTCAGACAAATGGTTGTCCAATCTCTTCTTAAAAACTTCCAGTGTTGGAGCATTCACAACATCTGAAGGCAAGTTGTTCCACTGATTAATTGTTCTGTCAGGAAATTTCTCCTTAGTTCTATGTTGTTTCTCTCCTTGATTACTTTCCACTTATTGTTTCTTGTCCTACCCTCAGGTACTTTGGAGAATAGCTTGACTTTCTTTGTGGCAACTCCTGCTATCATGTAACCCTTGGTCCTTTTTTTCATTAAACTAGACATAGCCAATTCTAGCAACTGTTCTTTAGATGTTTTAGCCTCCAGTCCCTTAATCATCTTTGTTGCTCTTCTCTGCACTCTTTCTAGAGTCTCAACATCTTTTTTACATCACGGTGGTCAAAACTGGATGCAGTATTCAAAGTGCGGTCTTACCAAGGCATTATAAAGTGGTACTCAATCAGCTCTTCACAAGTATCTGCTGGAAGGCATATTTTTTTTCCAGAAAAGAAAGCGTCAAAACTGAAATTGCCTTTTCTTTATTATCTACAATTCTTTATTATGTCCAGTTCTTTCACCATCTTCACTGAGAAGCCAACACAATGTTCATTTTGCTTTTTAAACAAATCTGAGTTGTTATTCTTAGCATCTCTTGTTCACCTTAAAAATATGGTTTTCCTCTCTGAAGATGATGATAACATCCATTCAGTCATGTCTGACTCTTGGTGATTCTGTGGAACAGGTCTCTCCACATCTTCTGATCTTGCATTATTTCTTGGAGTTTTTCTGTGCTTTGGGTGGTGTCAGTTTTGATGGTGTCCAGCCATTATGTTCTTCGATGGCCTAGTTTCCTTTTGCTAACTCTTGCAAACATACTTGTTTTCTTCAGTGAATTGTATGTACCAGGCTAAATTGTATGTAGTTTGTTTGTTTAGTTACCTAGTCCTTTTTGGACCTCCTAATATCCTTTTTAATATTCAGATTTTTCCTAAGATTTGTGTATAGCAACATCACCTTTATATTTTCTTTCTTTGTTCAGTTATGTTTTAATATCTTTCTTTCTTTTTTAAGAAAATCTAACTAGCTTGTCCTACAAAGGAAACCTATTGATCATTGCTCCAGATCTACTTATACCCCCTTTCATGAAGACCAAGGTACATATTTGACTATGCTCAGTTTCAGTTTCCTGTAACATCAAGAACTCCACCTTAATTCTGGGAGTTGAAATCCAAACATCTTAAAGTCACCATGGTTGAGAAACACTGCTCTAAATGAAGACAGTTGAAGGCACCTAGCTTAGGGCAGTCCAATACCAAAGAGAGGAACTGTCTTAGCTATAGAGCAGCAAAATCTCTTAGACCATCCCCTTCAAGTGGTGGAATTCAAATTTTATTTTACTACTGGTTCTGTGGGTGTGGCTGGCTGGATTTCCTTAAAGTGGAAAAAAAACAATAGGAGATTTCTTCTAACAACCGGTTCTCTGAACTGCTTAGAAAATTTACTACTGGTTATAGTGAATAGGCTAGAACCGGTTGAATTTCACCTCCTTCTGATCCCCTCCTCCCAGAGCCTTTGCAATTCTGACAGTCTTCCAAATTAAGCCCTTCTCTTCTCAAATATTCTCTTTTCAAATATTCTGATACTAAGCACTAGCGATTCAGTTCTGATGAATATTGCAACAGCTGGAGCTCAGGGCTGCTAAACCAGGAATGCTTGCTGTTGTCTCTGTCTTTAAATTAGTTACTAAAGATACTCAGTTTCAAGGAGTGGGCAGCTATAGCTATGTTTTCTTGATTCACTAGTCAATGTCAAGGAAGAAAGGGAATTCTAGGTGACAGTAGTAGCAGAAGTTTCACATAAAAAGCAAAGAAAAACAGACATATTTCTTGAGCTTAGTCATTTCCAATGGCTATCATTCTATAATGAAAAAGTAGTCTGCCGTGACCAGCGTTCCTATGTTCTGTGTGAACAATTCAGGAGTAACAATATTTCTATGGATACAAATACTAGTATAAGAAGTGTGAATTCACTATTAAGGATCAGCTTTATTCTATGAATATATGTGAAGGATCCCATCACAGCTGAGCTAAGTTATCAGTTAGAGATTCATTCAGTTTGCTTAGGATACTTGGAGGGAAGGTCTGATGACTGCACTATAGCAATTGAGGAATACAAGTTGATTAGAAGGAAAAGAAAGGGAGTGTGCAGGGTGTGTGTTTGTGTGTGTGTGCGTGCGTGTGTGTGTGTGTGTATACATATATACATACATACATACATACGTGTGTGTGTTTGTAGATTTTCATGGGTACAGGTATGTAGGTCTAGATGTGTTCGTGTCTTTTCCCGTGTAAGTTTGATAGTATCTTAGTGACGTTTGGGCGAGGTCCCACTCGCCATCTTCAGGCTGGTGTTTTCGGCTTCATGCTAGTGCAAGCAAAGCATGATCAGAGTTGCCATCTCTCTAGAAATACTGGTGTGGGGGGTTGGTGTGCTGGGCTGGTTGGCTGTGTTGTTGTTTCTTGATTGGTTGATGGAGTTGATGTTTGCAGATTGGTTGGCTTTTTTGTAACATCATGTGTGGCTGAGGTATTGGCTGTGTGTCTATCAGCCTCCTATGTTGTAAGGGCCTGGGTAATGGGCTGAGTGGTGACTTTGGTTGTGTGTCAGTAGAAAATGTCCTGATTAAATTCTTATCTTGGATAGATAAAACTGTACTGGGTTAGCTTCCCAAAATAATGGTTAAAATAGAGTTTCCATTTGTTATCAATTGCAATTGTTTGCAGACTGAGTGGAAACAGGTATGTGTGTTCTTTTATAGCACCTTGGATCTCTGTTCCCTCTAGGATCCACATGTTTGCTAGTTAAGGCCCTGCAAGTAGAAAAACCACTGCTGCTTCCAGAAAGCAGAGCTAAAGAGTGGGGACGGGGACTTTCCTTCAAGAAGAAGGAAGAAATCTTAAGCACTGTCTTCTAGCTAGAAGAAGAGGCAGTATTAGCAGAGTTGGGAGATAATAAATTTTAATAACAAAAATTCATATTGTTTACATCTACAATGACTGAACAGAAGAAGCATGATAGCAAATGTTGAGAAAAAAATTCAGCCAAGGGTCATCCCATAATTAACAAAGAACTGGCATATGTGCTTCCAATATGTCTTTGGATTTTTAGGAAAGACTCCTTACAAAGGAACCATTAGGGAAAATATAGTGTTTTGTGCACTCCTCCCACCAATTGGATGCAGTGGTAAAAAAGTTGTGTAACAGTCAATCCATCAGCCTGGGGAAAGCTACTTTAAAACACAGATTAGTTATTTTCTTTGTGAAAGCAGCTTGTGGCTTGGTTGTCTCAGAAACAATGGGAATTTTTTTAATGAATTTAATTGTCTTAAAATTTTTAACTGTACTAATCAGCTTTAATTTAATTAATTTTAATTGTTTTTAATCTGTATATTGTACTTTTTATCAGCTGTTCACCGCCCCAGTCCTTCGGGAGAGGGGCGGTATATAAATTTAATAAAATTAAATTAATTTTAAAGAAGCAGATAAGTCAAGGGGGCTGGGAAAAAAGAAAACAAACACTCAAGAGCTTTAAGATGTTGGTTAAAAATTACAGAATACTCATGCATCCTAGTTTCCTAATGGCATTTACTTGTCTCCTTCTGAGTGAAATAGTAATTTAATTCCATTAAATATTTGCAAGTATGACTCAGACATTATTGTATTCCTGGGGGACATGCTTTTGTCTATCCATAGTGAAAAACCATAGTACAAGGAAGCAAAACTATAATGCATTTATTACATAGGAAACTGTCCTGCTTTGTTTTTCTCCAACATCATCTACACAAACAGTGGTGAAGTGCAAAAGTATTGGGATACTGTAATGGAATCTGCTTTGTCCTGCAGTTCTTCATATTTCCTCCTACTGGGAAATTGTGATAGTGTGCTTGCTTCATAGCTCAAGGCAGTTGGTGAAGTCACTTTAATGTACTAACCTGAGCACAAACACCTATGGCTGGCTTGGGTCTAAATATCACATTTCAAGAACTAAATCAGGACTCAGCTCCACATTTTATTCTTTTCATGGTACAATGTAGTGATTGTCTGTAAGCAGATGTTACAATCATAAAATAATTGCTTCAATATGATATCTATGTATTATACAAGTTTCTAAAACAATTTCAATTACTCTGAGTAGAGTTAAAAACAAAACAAACTACACACACTACACATATTCAGTACATCATGTAACAAAGCAAATTAAATGTATCCTCAGTATAGTAACAGAATTATTTCCTTTCGTCTTGTTATGGGTTTGAAAAGTTGTCTAGAGTTCTGCATTGGGAAATTTATAGACAAATATTAAATCAACCCCAAAATTAAAACCATTGAAGAAGTATTGTACGATGATTTTTTATGCTTGTCAAATTAAAATCTTGAACAAAAAAAAGGACATAGATAATCTATTCTACTTTCACTGCTATAATATGAAGTACTTGTTTTATTTCAATAAGAACTAGAGCAATGAGGGCAGCATATGGACTTGGAGTTCTGCATGGACTGCATCACAAATTGCACCTATGGTTCCAGAAAGCATTTTTGAAATACTTTTTCCAGGCACCATGCAGTATTAGATTTATTATTTATATGATTGATATAGCAACCCATGCCACACAAATGACTTTGGAAGGCTTACAAGAATGAAGAACAAAGAAACGCATAACCTATAAACTCTGGTATCCAAGGATAAGCAATAATCTCACTCATATTAAAAAAAAAAAGACATTGACAGCAGGAGAGCTCATCTCCTTGATACAAATGCTGATCCATTGTAACACACACATCTATTTAGGTCTTGGCAGTTAGAGAATACCAAATCAATATCATACAGAATCCTAATTTAGTAATCCTATCTAAATCATGGCATAGCATTATATCTACCACTGGTATGCATACTTTTCATCCTTCTCTAAAAAGGTAACTTTATGTAAAGTTTCCTAGGGTCTTGCAAGGAAAACAGATAATATGGTATGTGCTTCATATATAAAATCTGGAGTGGGTGCATCAAACTATGGTTCAATATTCTAAATACAGTCTTGCAGATTATTTCAGTATTTGCAGTTCTCCTTAACAAAGGGAAAATAGGACATAGAGAATACACCATAACATGATATGGGGGATGAGCCCAAATAAATATTTTGTTTCTCAAGTCTTAAATGATTCCTCATAACATCAAATGTTCTTTTAATACATGTGTGTGTATTTGTATTTGTCTATTAGTGTCTCTCTGTGTTAAATTATACTGGTCTTTTTTTACAGCATTGTCAAAGCTTTTAACAAGTAATGCTAATAGTTTAAGCACACGCCCAACAGAAAAAAAACTCTATAAAAATAACAGAAGTAATAAAAGTTGTAATCAAGACAAATGCTTTTTAGATGATTCATGATATATATTATTAATATCAAAACATTTTCCTTAAAACATTATTCTAAAAACTATTTCATTAGAAAACTCAAAATATCTTTTAATAATTATTTTAATATAAATAAATATATTCTCCTGGAATTACTGAAGTACGCTGACTAAATATAATGAAAAGAACTCATGTTGTTGGGGATAACTTTTCTCTGGTATGCAACTAATATAAATAAAATTAGAATGATACTGGCTGTATTCCATTGGCATTACATCACTTTTCCTTAATAAGGAAACCTCTTTCCAGCTTAACAATTTGCTTTAGTGTGTCCAGGTAAATTCTCAGAGAGGATCTGAAAGAGATAACCAGGCTGAGCCAGAGGGAGGAGTCAAACACATCATCAGTCTCCAGTCTCTTTGCATCACAAGAGATCTATGTCTAGCTCACTTTGAATTCCATTGAGTCTTATCTATTGCCAATTTGCTTTGACTATTAGTAGTTCAAATTCTAGTAAAGAGCTTAAGCTTGCAATAAATCCTTATATTAATTTGAACTGCCTGGGTTTCCTAATTCCCACAATTGACAAAATCATTTTATAAGGCTAGTGTTTTAATCAAGAACAGTACTTTAAAGAATATCAGTAATTTAGCTTATAAATACAACTATCCAAATTACTGCAGCTCTTACTGTGCTAATAAAAGAAAAAGTGCTTGTAGCCTTCAGCATTTTACAACAAAACTGAAGACTGTAGTAGTAGTAAATACAAGAAATAGTAACATTTTATAATTCTTTATTTAACTACCATATTGCCAATAGATATGCAATTTAACATGCACCATCCAGCAGAGCAACTAAATTCTACTTCAAGCATTTATAAAGAGAAATGCTTTGTATTTTCTGTAGCACTGCAACTATTTAAATAATATCACCCTGAAAATTTCTAGCAAAGCTCAGAAACATTCTCACTCTGAGAAATGTAAAGAACTGTGAACTTGGTTTTTGCAGATTTCACAGAATAGGAGTTTGTAATAAACTGATATGCAACTCCCAAATCAGCTGAAAGCAGGGAGGTCATTAGGTCATATATATTATTTCAGAAGTCCAGTCTATCTTTTTTTAAAATCTAGGTTCTCTGAGATTACATTTTTAAGGCTGTTATGCTATAAAAAGATTATAGATAGGTAGGATGAATGGGCTTGGCTAGGATTGTGTCCAACACTTTGGAAGTGGTGTTTTGGGGGATGTAAATTAATTAAACAAAATTAAACAAAATTAAACAAAAACAAATATTTGTCACTTTGTCAATAAGACTGGATTATTTTGGAACTAAATTAGCACTTATATTATTTAAGTAAAATATTTGCATAATTACTATTCTTATGCTAAAGGATCTTTGAAGTCTATTTTATGGCCAAACTAGGTAATATACCAGAAACTTATGACTGGATCTACTATTCCATTTTCTTAATGAATGTTATTCATTGGGGAAACAGTATGATATTCATGAACAAATTGTAGCTGCATTTCAGAAAATATACTGGGGAAAATTACACAGGAAGAGAGATTAAGTTATCTTCTTTGCCAGTGTATAGTTCCAATCTAATTGGCTGAACAAATTGTTCCACAAAAAGTGGGTTCTCTGAGCTTCCAAGAGGGCATGTATCACAGGATGACATGAGAGTGGAGAATTACTGATACCTTCCTGCCTTTATTGCCACTAGATAGGCCTTAATAACTGTTCTAAACCAGAGGACACCAACCGGTGGTCCACAAGAAAATTTTGGTGGTCTGCAGAACAATTTTTACATTTTTGCATTTTTACATTGAACTGAATCAGGGATCCTAAAACTATGGCCCCCAGGGCAGATACGGCCCACCAAAGCAATTAAACTGGGCCACATTGCCCATATTGCCCCGCCCACCTGCTGGCCTCAGCCTTTGGCCGAGTGCAAGCATTAGTAGTAGAGTGGTGCAAACCTTGCGAGTTGTAACTGCAAGATTAGGCCAATGGTGGGGGAGGGAAATCCATCCCAGACTTGCTGCGCTTAGCGGAATGGCCATTTGGGGGTGGAGGCTCAGCTGCCTTTCAGTCCTCTGGAATATGGGACTGACTTTCCCACCAACATCAGTAAGCTACCGTCAGGTTCCTGGAAGGCTGTGTGCCAAGAATGATCATCTGGCTTGTAGCCAGCCCAGGTGCTAGCTAAATCGGTCCCCTGCAAACTCCCTTGAGAGATGAACTCAAGGAGTCCAGCTGAAATTTCCTGCACCACTCACTGAAACTTCAGCTAGGCTCGAGAGATGAGAGTTTGCAGGGGACTGATTCTAGCTAGCACCTGGGCTGGCTACAAGCCAGACATTCATTCTTGGCCATATTTGAGAGTCCTAGTTGCAAGAGACAGTAAAACTAGGATTGACTGGCTGCATTTCTCTGCTGTAGTACTTCCCGAGATTGTTCAAGTCCAGCATTAGTCCAGGTAAGTACTGTCAAAATAATTATAACAAATCAGGAACAAATCATCCAAGGCTCCTGTTCACCTTACTGCAAGCTTTTAAAAATGTCTTTGTCTGCTGTGTTATGATATTGTATAGAAAAGTAAGGAGTGATATTGGAAAAGATTCAGAATAAATCTCTTCACTCTTCCATCATATATTTTCACTGCTTTGCTGAGAATGAAATAGGATTTTCTCTTCTGTCAAGGCAATTTATTTCTTTCAAATATGAATGCCTGATTTGTGCTTAGCTAAATAATGCTTAAAAGAATTTGAAGATGATGGTTAGGTCTTGGATTGTTTATAATGTTCCGAACCACATTCCCTTTCACTGGAGCAAGTATACAGTGCAAGCTGCAAAATTTAAAGAGATGTTTATTTATGATTTCTTTCAAGATTGGGATGTAATTTTCAACATGGTTAAGCTGTATAAAAATATTAACATATTTAAAGGCTCTGACAGATCCATCATTTAATCTTTTATTAAGATCTTTCAATCAAAGCTTTCAGTATATTTGGAGAGAAGGTACTGAGGGATGCTAAACTTGATACATCTCTGTGGAGAGTCTCAGGTTGAAGACTAAATCCTTATCTTTTCTTTATCTGTTGATGACTCACAGATTATAAAATAATCCCGCAAGTGTCAATTTTTTATCCCCATGTTTTTCCCCAATTTCAGCAAGAATGATCAATGTCAAAACTATAATAGTTAAGGAACAAACTATAAATGGGATGAATTTGTTTAAATATTATATTTATTGTTGCTGGCATTTATGTGTGAAGGTCTTGGTGGTATAGTGATTTGGCAATTTTATTTTAAAAGTATGAGCTTTAAATATGAAATTTCTACATGCATATATAACTCAATTGTATCTTTAGAATTATGTAATAGCAATGGGATAATTAATCTTTTTTGCCTTTCAAAACTATACAAGAAATTCCAAACATCAGTCACTCCTTAGTTTAAAAAAAATTTGTTTGCATGCCTCTATAGGTCTCCTTTCCAGGAACACACAAGCTTGTGAAAATTCAGGATTACTTTCAGAACCCTGACACAAATCATAATAAAGCTATCTTTAAAAAACATAGCTCATCTAAAATTAGAAAAACCTGGCGATAAAAGGTAATGATAATATGGAGATTCTCAATCATCCAAGTCATGGTTGATCCAAAAGTGCTTTTTCCAAAAAGCAACTGGGCTTTAATTTTTTATTTGGAAACATTTTGCTTGTCAACCAAGAAGCTTTTTCAGTTTTTCAGTTAGCTTTTTGGACCATTCGTTTGATGTTACAATTAATTGCCAAGGAGCTGGTTAGTTCCATTGTTGATTGGTTTCAAATGGCCCAGTTTCTTATGTGTTCGTTTGCTAGATCTAAATCAATATGCTTGTCAATTGACCCTTTTGTAGACCAGGCTTCAATACATTCATATGTGGTGAGTATTGGCATAGTGGATGATTTTTGTTCTAACCCAATCAAATTGGTATTGTTCATTGTCGATGTGGCTCGAGATCAGAGATTTTTGGTCATTTTTCAAATTTTCAAATTCTTATTTGGAAGCAAAAATGGTTTTTAGAAAGCAAGTAAAACATAATCCAGTCAAATTTGTATTCAGATCACACCAATGTTTCCCTATCATTAAAACTGATGGGGCATATACGAATTTATTTTGATAATTCTCAGCATAGCAATAATATTTAAACACACATGCAATTCCTTGAGCCAAAAGAGTATTGGTTCATTGTATAAGAATACTCAACAATTTTTTTAGAAAAACTGAAGTTTGAACTTTTTAACAAACAGAGATAAAATACTATGCATAATTAAATACTACGTTTACTTTTAAATAAATATGCCCAGTATTGGACAAGGCCTAGATAATCTTTAAGGCCAAAAGGCTGGAATACTGATGAAGTATGTCAGTGACTTTGAGAGGGCCTTACAATTCAGCATTGCATCAAATCTTAAATTAAAATTGCATGAATCTGATTTATTTCCAAGAAAATGCATTTAAGACTGAGATGCCAATAACCCAAACAATAATCTTGAAAGCTTTCCAAGTTGGTGAGACTTCCTAGAACAAATATTTTCATATACTTCTGAAAAGAAGGAAAAATACTTATACTGTAGTTATTTCCTATAATTAATTGGCTTCCTCAATAAATGGTTTGTATTTCCTATTTGGAAGCCATGTCAGACTCATTCTCTGATCAGATGTTTCCTTAATAGCCAGCAGACTACAAGATTTTCAACGCACCCTAAAAAAAGAGGGCACAGATCTATATAAAACAAGAACATATGGCTGCTTTCTGGCATGCAAGACAGAATGTATGCTACACACACACACACACACACACACACTTTTCTACATATACATTACTTTCAAAAGTTTTCCCTAACTAGTAACCAATGAAGCCATTAATCATGCTCAGTGAACAATTTTACTGTTTTTAAACAATGCTTTTAATATTTTTTAACTTTACAAAAACAAACTTAATTAATACAAAATACACTTGAAAAATTATTTAACAATTCATTTTAAAATCAATATCAAATAGAGGAATTCCAAAGCAATAGCTAGACATAGCCTGTAGTTTGGAACTGTTGCTTCTCAACCTAGTAAATAGTATTTCAAGAACATGATGGCTTCACTGTAAGCTCCATTGAGTCAATGACTGAACAAAGGAACACACAGAGTATACACAGCCAGATAGCTTTCTTTAAAACATACAATAGCAGAAAAGCAGAAGTCTTAAAGTGTATCCCTAGCATATACAAAAATTGTATGCTTTAACATATTTGCCCCAATGAATCCTGAGAACAAATGTTTGTAGAATGTTCTGAAATTGTTAGCAGTCTTTAATGCATTCCATTACCAATAGACCTATAAAATTTCATGGAGAGAAGAAATCATACTCTTTAGACAAGGATCATACATTTTATTTACCATATCCTGCTTTAATTATTTTTTGTAAATGGTTAGCTTCATTTTATGCAATATTATTTAATATACAAAGATAGAACCCTTTATCTTTGGTAGCAAGCTAATGAGACTAGAGACATGCATTTGAAAGGCTGGGACGCTCTTGTGGATCTTGCCCACTACAAGCATCTGCTATTCTTTCAGTCACATATGTGGCTGCACTCATACAAATTAGAGTATCTTACTGTAATAAATGTTATTGGTTAACTGTATCATAAAATACAACAGTATTCCTTTTTGACAGTTCTGAACCTCCTTCCATAGGCTTTATTTAAATCAAAGTCTCTCAGACTAGCAATTTCAGCATGTGTGGACTTTAGTTCCCAGAATTCTAGGAGTTGAAGTCCCACATCTTAAAAGTTGCCAAGTTTGAGAAACTGTAAATTAAATACTTGATTCAAATGTTATGACTGAGAAAAGAATTTGTTTTATCTTGCATCATTTATATCTCTATACATTTTTTCTTAACTAGGAAATCTCAAAACACAGTATTTTCTTAACAGAAGAGTTGCTATCCTGTTGCTTTTATAATTACCAAATTATTTAATATCTATATGAAACCGCTGGGTGAGATCA
>JANHFJ010001397.1:144122-154801 GCA_032468195.1 Cerberus rynchops | reverse complement strand
TTCTTGCAAGCACAGCCTATCCCAAATTTCCTCACAGGAAACAAATGGGAATTAGATCCAGGCTTTGATTTGGCCACCACCAATTAAAATAATAACATTGTCTCCTTCCTCTGCTTCACCTTAGATAGGGGGACTCAATATTCCAATTCAGGATACGCATATTAGATGAAGCAGTAACTTCTGCAGGTACCCAGGTGCTAAGTTATGAAGGGCTCTGCCAATAGCAACCAGCATTTTCAACTGCAATTACAAGTCTACCACTAACCAATGCACATAGCCTACAAGACCAGGGTTATAAGATCATGGCATCATTCTCAATAAATGGACTGCTATATTTTGTACTAGTGAAGATGGAGGCAATCGAGTCACTGTTTGTGTTGTTGCTGCCCTGGGGGTGGGGTGGGTGGGTGGAGTTTTTAAATGGGTTTTATTACATGGTGAATTTTTTTTTAAATGATGTAAGACTAACACATAGTCACCAATGTGTTAGTTAGAATGCTATAAATAAATAAAACAGTGGCTGTGAAGCCAAAGCAAGTAAATAAATCATCTTGAAAGTACATTATAAAGTTCTGCTCACATTCATTCCAGAAAGCCTTTGGGACTATTTATTTATTATCACCCTCAGATGAATAAAGAATAAACTTTGCTATGTTGTTCATTTAACACATCACCTACAGCTACATAAGTATAGACTTATGTTCCAACTCTCCAATGGATTTCTACAATCTGAATTTGAGAGTTTTTCTCTCAATTCGTATGTCTTCTTTTATACTCATGATCCATAAGTATGAAATATATGAAATATAAAAATTTCTCAACCAATATGTTAGTTTTTTCTCACAGACTTCAGTTCTGATCTGGGAATCTGGATTACCCAGCAAAATCTGTCTGCTATGTCTTCATAGGAAAAGAATTCATAAGACATTTTTGTAATGTAGCTGGTATGTATTGTGTATGCGGACACACATACGCATACATACATTTTTCCATATGCTGTTGTTGTGGATGATATGTACTTGTTGGTCTTTATTTCCAAGTTATTTCAAGAGCTCTGGGAAGAACTGCAACGGATTTATGGGTTTAATAAAAGGCTTAGAAAGTTATGAATAATAAAAGGTCAGCTAGAAAACAATGAAGAAACACTCTAGTAATGGGTGAATTTCATGTTTTAAAGTCAGAAAATTTGAATAAATTGACTTTAGAGAGAAATTTGACACATGCAAGATAGCTGACCTTTTCTTGTCTTTGGGCCAATGGTAACACTCAGTAGGTTTGGGGAGACAGAAAGACTGTTTTTGGTGAATTGTTGATCTTGCTTCCATCCCTGACATTTTTGTGATTTTTTTTCTGGTGGCTGCCATCTGTTACAACATTTTAGATATTTATCTGATTGTATTCAGTGAGATTTCCTTGACAGGGCAACTGTATATTTGAGCTGAAGGGTGAGACAAGTTGATTTTTTGAAAGACATGGATGCAAACGATATGGCTCTTTTTCTTACCCACCTCCTTAATGACTTCTTGGTAAGAATTATACAGCAGAAATTTTGACATTCCAGCAAAACGGAGTTGCTTTGGAAGCCTTATATGCAGCTGGCCCATTGTAGCTGTGATGATCCAGGGCAAGGCCCAGAGGCAACACAATTACACAGTCAGCTAATAATTCAAAACCCTTTATTCTTCCAACTTTCCCCCAAACATTCCCACATTTATGCAAGTCATGGAGCAAAGTTCTCTCTCTCTCTCTCTCTCACACACACACACACACTCACTCACACACACACACACACACACATACACACACACACCTCCAGCAGCCTCTGGTTGCACGTAGTCCAGAAAAATGCTGTTAACACAATGGCTTCAGGGCAAGTCCAGCAGGCCAAGAGAATAAGTCAATGAGTCCAGGAAGCAAAAAAGGAAGGAATAAGGCAAGACGTCCAGCAAATTCCAAATGTTGGCAATAGCACACAAAAACTCACAAATTCATTGTTTGCTCATTGCTTGAGCTCTGTCACTCCTCATCTCCACTGCCTGCACTCTCTTGGTCATCCTGCTATTCCTCCCTGCTGGCAAGCTATCCCAAGCCCAAAGGGCCTGGGGATGCCTCATCCTGTTCCTCCCACCATTCCTCCCACCATTCCTCCAAGCCAAGGAGGCCACCTCCTCAATCTCCATCGGCCTCAACTCCTCCATGGATTCAGACTCTGGTGGGGGTGTGACAGTAGGTTTGATGAGAAAAATACCTGCCTTATGTAGTGCTTTTGAATCAGAAAAGAAAATCAAAGTACTTGCCAAGCTGAGAGAAACTAAAGGTTTTATTGTGAACTTTTCTGAATACTCCTCTACAGCTGCCAGTGGAAGTGGAATTGTGAGGAGCCTATTTGTTATAACAGGCAGGATTTGATTAAAAGAGAGATGCAGTTTGTAAGTGGTCAGAAGGAAGTCCAAATAGTTCAAAAAGCTGAAACATAAGGTAATATCACAAAATGTTCGGCTTTCTTACTTTGGGGGAGGGCAGATGAGGAAGAATGTTAATATAATTATGGAAACTTATATATGTGTGTGTAGAAAGTACCAGAAAAAATATTCTTTACAAATAGTTGGAAGACAAAACATGCCATTCTATATACTTAAATTGTGCCATGTGCTACTTCAAGATGTTGGCAATGGGTATGAATTTGAAAATTTATGAAAATGTATGAAAATAAGGCTAGCGATCGCAATCACTGGCCATGATGGATATAACTATGGTAATATTTCTAACAATCAGTTGCTAGGAGCAGGACAGAATGTTGTTGTGCTTTGCTGTTGTATATTGGCCTGATCCAGCACATTGATTTCATGTCCCTAAAGTCTTCTGTACCTTGCATGTACAGAGTTGTCTTTGGGCCCTTAGGGTGCTGAAATGATAAAACTAAATGGAAATAAGCCAGTCATAAATTAAGGTCTGATTCTGGAATAGAGAACACAATATAGCTAAGGACTTTTGTCTAATGCTCTACCATATTGACAAGAAGTCATTAAGTGCTCTGACTTCTTTGTTATTTGAGACTGAAATGAAAAGTGGCACGAAAATTAGTATGGATTGGCCTACTTGCAGCAGGCTGTATTTAATTAAGTGGAGAGTGGGTTGTCCCATGTCCTGGACACACTTCTCCAATGCACACTCAGAATATATTGGGACTGAAACTTGCAATATTTCTCAGCCACCTTGCCTTGTGCTTTCTTTTATTTTTCAAAAAAAAAAAAATGCTTGTCTACAGATATAAAAAAACTGTTCTGTTCTGACTACATCTAACTAATTATGTATCTAACGGTGACATATACAATTTCCTTATAGAGGATGATGGTCTCCTCAAAGGCAATTTACATATCAATGGTGGGGGAAGCTTCTATGGATGTGGGGAAGATGAATTAATGAAATCCCAGTCAATGTTAAGGACATTTCTTTTGGGTGAGATAGCAAAATTTGTTCTTTTTTATAAGAGTGAAAGATAATGTAGTAAAGAAATTGTAGCAAGCCATGTATCATAGCCAGAATAAGTTGCCATGCCATCTCATAATGGCACTTATCTGCATTGCTGAGCAAGGCCTGCGTGAGTAATTATTTCAGCTCTTGTTTTCTCACTTCGTACTCTGCATATAAATTTTCAAATGTTCATGTCAGAATTTTCACACTCACTGTTTTCAGTTATAAGAACCAAGATAGCAAAATTCAGGATTTGTTTCTCTTCCATCTTATTCCTATAGGTCTTCTTTCCCAACAGATGATGAACATCTGCTCCTAGAAACTGATTAATGGAGAGTGATTTATCATTAGCATATTTCAGAAAATATATCTTAGGTTCAGTCATAGATGGGGAAGAGAATGTAAGTTATTGTTTTATATATCTGTATTCTAGCATAGTCCTTCAAGGTGTAAACTACCAGTTACTATCAATCCTATGAAAAGTGGAGCATTACTCTTTGCTTCTGTCAAAGCATATCCCAGGCTAAGTTTATGTTCTTTGCTATGCAAATCAGTTTTTATACTTACTTATTCAATAGAACATGTACCAACAAGCATGCAATTGACAGAAATGTTCAATGCCTCCAAAGTCTATGGAGATATGGGTTTGTTACTTATTAATTAAACAGCTGAATGGAAACTATTTACCAATAATACATTGGTAATATATGTTCTGATACTAACTTTGACATGGCAGCTATGTAGTTGAGCTGAAGGGTGAGAAAAGTTGACTCTTTGGAAGAAATGGATGTGAACGTTATGCTTCTATTTCCTACCTACCTCCTTATGACTTCCTGTAGGAGTTATACAGTAGAAATTTTTACATTCCAGCAAAATGGAGTTGCTTTGGAGGCCTTGTACCACCATATGCAGCTAGTTCTTTGCTTTGCTGGGAAGATAAGCTTTTCTGGGGAAAAAATGTCTGTTTGATATAGTGTTTTTGAATCAGAAAAGAGAATCAAATGGAACATGTACCAACCAGATGCAATTGATAGAAATGCTCAATGTCTCAAAAGTCTATGGAGACATGCTTTTGTTATCTATTAGTTAAACCAATGAATGGAAACTAGTTACCAATAGTGTACTCTGACACTAAACACTAGAGAGTCCAGATACTAGAGTTAAATGAAGGGCTTGTGCATTTATTAAAATTATATGAATACATGTTGATTGAAACAGAGTGAGGAAGAAGATATGTTGTCTTTTAAGTCCTAGAAACCACTATTTACACAACCAGGCATTTAAGGACTCTTCATTGTTGTTACATATGCCAATAATGGTAGATTTAAGACTATGGTGATTTTACAATCATTTATATACCGTTGTCAATTATATAAATCTAATCAAAACATTTTACAAGCAATATCAACAATCATAAATAAGAACAGCAATGGCAACATTGTTCCACACATCCCACAGGAAGTTGATCTAATGGTCCTGTGGAGTTATATTGTGAAAGCCAGAGTTTGTCAGGACAACTTTTATGTCAACAACCAATAACGGCCAAGCTTCAGGGCTCAAAACTGCAAGAAAAACCCCATTAAGTCATGGGACGTGCAGAGGAGAAAAAATGCCAGAATTAAACTGCAGTGGGTATAAGAAGTGGCTGCATTTTCATGCTGACCAACAACTGCCTGAAGTGGCTTCAACCTAGCACGGGGTGAAATTTTTTATTTTCCTGTGCTGTGCTGCGTGTCTGAGTTCCTTAACTCACTGATAGAAGAGAATATTTGTAGCTCAGAGTTGAACTGTGGGGTCCCTCATACTCTCCAAGCTTGGTTGTTTTCTCGTAGATGTTTCATTACCAAACTAGGTAACATCATCAGTGCAGAAATGTTATCTAGTTTGATAATGAAATGTCTGGAACATAACAACCAAACTTGGAGAGCACTAAGAACCCTGCCATTCTTAACTCAAGTAAGATCCTAGAATCTATTTAACCCAGTGTTTATAAATCACTGCTAAATAATAATCAGTAGACCTAACAGGCATAGAGTGAAAAATCCAGCTGAAAAAGGCTTCTGAGATTATTCTTCACTGGTCTTCTTTCTTCTTGTTTTGTTATTGTAAGTGTCTTCATTCAGAATGTAGTTTTACAAGCTTAGAAGAGCTAACAATATTTGAATGGCTTTCATATGCATTTTATTATTACTTACTACACTAATATACAGATCAGAATATAGTAATGCATCAGTTTTAACAACTCCCCAAGTTTTTGATGTATAATAGTGAAAAACACATATATTAAAAACTTGCAGATGATTTGAAAAGTGGAATTGACTGCAACTCTATTTAAATAATGCAAATGTTTTAAAGTATAAAACTGCCAGACCTGGCAACGTGTACAACTTAATAGTGATTCCCAATTGTAGAATAATGGATTAAATGAATCTGTAGTTCAATTACGCTAACTCAAATTTCCTCAATCTGTTATTCTCCATATGTGTTGGGACTACAACTCCCAGAATTCCAAGAAAACTAACACATCTGGAATACAGCAGATTGAGCTAGCTGGTTTTTAAGAAAGTTCATTTTACCATTTCAGTGGTATTATACTACACTACACATGAGAACATCTTACTCTCTAAATGCTGCTTTTGCTGCTGCTAAGGGGTATGGAATTAGTATAGGAAT
This sequence comes from Cerberus rynchops, assembly GCA_032468195.1. Classification (NCBI taxonomy): domain Eukaryota; kingdom Metazoa; phylum Chordata; class Lepidosauria; order Squamata; family Homalopsidae; genus Cerberus; species Cerberus rynchops. Next base: position 148,654 of record JANHFJ010001397.1, on the reverse strand, counting down.
TATTTATGATTAAGTACATAAATTAAAGTTCCCTTGTTTATTCTTGTTTATTAGACCTCTGAGTTAACTTCCAATATTAGTAAACAGGAATTTAGTCTAAATGATAATTTGAATATTTGTGTTTTGCAGATTTTAGGACCTTCATTAGTATGTTGATCCAGCTGCTATTAAGCTACTTGTAATTCCTGATTTGAAAGATCTGGTTCTTTTGATGTATATAAAATGGTGCAGTCTACCCAATCTGGATTAGTTCTGCATTACGATTTGGATGGCCACCAGGTTATCCTGTTTATTAGTTCATCCTACTAGAATCCACTTAACTCATCATGAGGAAAATAGTGCTACCTGCTGGCTGACATTGGTACATGCTCCACCAATGGTTGAAAATTGAATGTTTAGCTGAAAGGAACCTCTGTATGTCCAAGTCTTCCAGATGTTGTTTGAGCTGTGCAATATTTGGATTAGAAGAACAAAAGTTGCTTTGGAGTGCATAGAGACATTCATGGCACCAAAGTATAACTTAAAGCAATTGCATCTTTTCCTGGAATTGGGTCACTGCCTTGAAAGATGCAGCAAGATTCTGGGATAGCGATGTTTGGTTTATGGACTTGCAAATAGGTGCTACATACCCACTGTTAGGATTCTGAATGCCTGCAAAAGGAAGACATCAAGCACAGTCTGTGTGAGAAATCCTGTAATTCCCTTTGTTTTGCATCAGTACAAATTGACTTTCTTTAGTTAGAAACAACAGTAGTCAATGCTGCCACCTACTTCTCCCTACCACTTTTTATTTGTGCTGACATTTGTCCCACGCATGCCCCCACCCCATGCTACCCCATCCTCTGAGTCCATCACGCATTCCTTCAGCTGCTGTGTATTAGGTACGTGGATGGGGCTGTGCCATCTCCTGTTGCAATGTCTTGGCAGCTTGTCCGGCGGGGGCGTAGCAGGTAAGCGGCATGGCCGGTGACTATCCGCCAGGTCCTGGTCTGAAGAACAGCCTTAGAGCTATGGGCTGAGTCTGAAACCTACCACAGTCTGTTCTAGAGCTGAATTTTCCCTTCTTGAAGGAAAGGAAGGAAATCCTACTAAACGTGCAGTTTCAATGTCTAAACAGCAAAGTTAAGACTAAGCTCAAATCTCTATTCAATACAGACACTCCTCAACTTACAACCACAATTTGGATAAGAATTTCCATTCCTAAGCAATATAGTCATGTCCAATTTTACTACATTTATTACCACAATTGTTTAGCGAACCAGTTGCAGTTGTTAAGAGAATCCCATGGTTATTAAGTGATCCTGGCCTCCCCCACTAACATTTCTTATTGGAAGCTGGCTGGGAAGACCACAAATGGCAAGCATGTGACTCTGCGATGCTACAATAGTAGTAAATACTCTGTGAGGGAGCTGGGCAGTTAATAAGTTTGAGATATAAATAAATAAAATAAATACATGCTGATTGTGAAGTGTCTGAATTTGATCATGTGACATTGAGGATGTTGCAATGGTCTTGTGTGCAAAGACTGGTCATAAGTCTCTTTTTTCAGAACCATTGTAGCTTCGAATGGTTGCTGAATTAATGGTTGTAAATTGAGGAGTACCTGAGAATATGCAAGGGACTTGGTGTGGGCAAGTAAATGATTGATTGATTATGTGCCATCAAGTCATTGTCAATACTTAGCAACCACACATATAGCTTTTCTTCACTAAAATTAGTATCTAATTTACTCCTTCAGCTTTTTTAATGGTGGTCCTATCACCATTGTAACTGAGTCCATCTACTTAGCTGCTGGTCGTCCCCTTCTTCTCTTTCTTCCCATCTTTCCAATCATTGCAATCTTGTCCAGAAAGCTAAGACTTAACATAGGAATGCTAATGTAGGCACTCTATTGGTAGGGAGGCTGGATTCTGGGAAATAGGAGGTTAGAAAACAGTATTGCAATCTAATTCTGCTGACTGCCAGCAAATCAAATCAAATCAAAGCAAATTTTATTCATTACATGCACAGACATACATGGTACGAATGCAGTGAAATGTGTATGCGACCACTCACGACCATAGGTAGTAGTGCAAGAGAATAGCATGGACAGGGAGGAAAAATAAGTTAGGGAGTGGTTGAGAGAGGTAGATTATAAGAATACTTTATAGTCCTGGGTTTGTTGTGGTTTATCTATATTTATATGTTGTGGAATGTCGTTGTTTTCTTTCTATGAATCTGCATTGTCAAGACTCCCTCCTTGCAAAGATGCTGTGGGTCTTCAGAGGAAGATGAAAAGGAAAGAACAGCCTGTTCTCCCGACGCATTGATTATTGTAGCATCAGCTCAAGGAAGATGTTGTAAAGGGAGAAAAAGAAAGAGAAAGGGCTTACTTTAATGTTAAAAGAGATACTGTAATGTGGGAAAGGCATGTGAAGGCATTCATACATGCAAGGATCTGGAGAAGCAAATGAAAGGCACAGAGACTGAGAGGAGACCAAGGAAAGGAAACAACTGTAAAAAGATAAGTCAGATACTGGTGGAAAGGATCAGCCAGCAAAAATTGCCTTCCTGCACAAAGGGAAAGCCCAAAAACCACGGAAACCAGCAATCAAATATTGAGATGTCCATGGTCTGGACTGAACTCAATTTCATTGCCAATTTACTGTAAATCTGGACTGGATTTTCTGAAATTGGCTTAGAAACAGCATAGAGCAACATGGCAAACAAGCAGTTTAAGATGTAGCATGGAATTGCTTTGGAGTCAGCTTTTATCAATAGTTTAACAGTCAGACATTTTCTGTGCCCGCAAATCATTCTTGGTTAATAAAAAAAAGGGCAGTTTGATATGTTTATGACACCACCGTGCAGGTTCAGGGCTGTACTCTAATAAGCCTCCACATGATTACAATTTTATTTATTGAAACAGTCAGGCAAAACCACCAGCTCTTATGGCAAATGAATTATTTGCATCATGAGCTATGCTTGCATTTTTTCCCCCCCACACTTCTGTGAAAAGTCTACAGAACCTGTTCACTAACAACTATGTCTAACATAATTGGATGGGATGATCAGGATAAGTGAGATGTTGTGTGGCAAAATAATATATAGGAACAAAATAGGTTCTGGAAGGAAAAGTCTGAAAGGAAAGCTGCATTATCTGATGACACCAAAGGTAGTTCTTGGCTTATGACTACAACTGAGCCCCAAATTTCAGTTGCTAATGGAGATAGTTACATGAATTTTGCCCCATTTTACAATCTTTCTGGGCACAGTTGTTAATTGAAAAGCTGAAGTTGTTAAATTAGTAACACAGTTATTAAGAGAATCTGGCTTCCCCGTTGACTTTGCTTGTCAGAAGATCACAAAAGATGATCATGTGACATAGGAACTGTCACAAATATGAATCAGTTGCTAAGCATCCGAGTTTTGATCACTTGACTGTGAGGATGCTGTAACAGTCCTAAGTTTGAAAAATTGTCATAAATCACTTTTTTCAGTGCCATTGTAGCTTTGAATGGTCACTAAACAAACTGCTGTAAGTCAAGGACTGCCTGTATAGTGTAGATTCCAAAAAAAATGTGTGAGTTGGAAGGCGGCTTATAGGTCACCTCATCCAATCTCCTGATCAGTGTAGAAATCTAATAAAGCATCCCTATCTTCCCAGACCTGTTTGAAAACCTCCAGCAAGGCATTTTTACAATGTTGTTCCAATGCTTAACAGTTCTTATCACCAGGAAATGCTTTTTAATAATATATGAATTTTTTTTCATTTAATTTCAGTTCATCCTGGTCCTTGTCCTATTCCTGGTCTCAACAGAGAATGCATCTGCCTTCTCTTATTCAGGAACATCTTTTAAGAGTTTTTTGGGCATTGTGATCTATTGTTATCATTTTTTTTTATTTTGCAAGTTAAATATGCCCAGCTTCTTAACAGTTATTAATTACACTTAGCTTTCAGTACTTATCATCCTAATAGCTCTTTCTGAATTCAGTCCAGTTTCTCCATGTCCTTTAAAAAATGTGATGCCCAAAACTGAACACAGTATTCTAAGTACAGGCTAACAAGCACAGGCTACACTAAAACTATTACTGTATCTTCTGTAATTGGATATTTCTGTTAATACAGTCCAAAATTCTCTTGGCCTTTATAGCTTCTGCACCACACATCTTGCTCAGAGTTACAGTAGTTAGTGGTCCATTAGTACTTCCACCATACCGTCTCTCCATTCTTTTACTTATGCACTTAGTTTTATTATTCAGCTGCAAGACCTTATACCTGTCACATTTGAACACCATCTTCTTAGTCAATCCTCCAAGTTTGGCATCACGATAGGCACTTTGTCAAGTGATCATTTAAATCACAACTTTTCAGACACTGAACGTTAATTCAGAACATAATTAGTCCTGGCAGTAGACTCTCAGATACCACTTACCTATATTATAAACTTTATTGCTGAGATGGGTGAACCTAGCAGTTTATTTATTTATTTATTTATTTATTTATCAATATTTCTATACCGCCCCATCTCCCATAGGACTCGGGGCGGTGT
>JANHFJ010001397.1:58696-70088 GCA_032468195.1 Cerberus rynchops | reverse complement strand
GCGTAAGCATTTCACTGCATATCGTACCATGTATGACTGTGTATGTGACCAATAAATTTGAAATTGAAATTGAAATCTATACCATTGGTCTGAAGGCTTGCCTTCCAGCAACACAGCAAGGAATCTCTCAGAACTTGTGGGTATCCTAACTGGCTGGACCTTCATCAAATCCACAAAAAGATCCAGTAGGAACTCCTTCATAACAGACAATGAAAGGAACAACAAATCAAGCAACATTATCATTCCATATGTTGCAGGAATATGGGAAAAGCTCAGGAGGATTTTCAGCTAGCATAACATATGTTCATACTTTAAATGCCGGAATACATTAAGACAGAAGCATGTCCATCTCAAGGACAGAACACCCAGACACAAACAGAGCAATGTGGTATATGCAGTGCAATGCAGTGAAGCATGTGCAGACCTGTACATTGGGGAAACATAACTACTTCACAAAGGCATGGCACAACACAGGAGTATAAACTCATTAGGATAAGATTCAGCAGTCCATCTGCATTTAAAAGACAAAGGTGATTCTTTTGAAAACATAAAGGTCCATAATCTAGACAAAGATGACTACTGGAAAGAGAGGTAAAAGAAGCCATCTATGTTAAAACTAACAGCCTTTTCTCAACAAAAGGGGAGGGAGGGATACAACACTACCTATCTCTTGTCTACAACACAGTAGTCCCAAGGAGGTTCCACACCCATTTGTGCTCTGATTCAAGTAATTCTGAAGATAAAGATAAAACCTCAAATAGTGTCAAGGACACTGAGAGAGTTAGTGACCTAACCTCAGAGTGCTAACAATCAGATTACTGCAAAGAATATAAATCCTTCCATTCCCCTCTAGTCAGTTAGAACTGAAGAAGCTTCTAGAAGCAAAACATTTTCAGAGGGGGGAAAAAAACAAGAAAGCCCACTTACCTTTTGGAAAAAGCATCTTTGGGTCAGCCACGATCTAGATAATTGAAAATCTCCATAGATATTGAGCAAAAGACTACATGCCAAAATGGGGACAAGAAAAAAAAGAGTACATATTCTCCTATAACCAAGCTACCTACCTACTATCTTTCTTATTTGAGTTATAGGCCTGACTTCATTATGATTCTGAATGGCTCAAAATTTAAAAACATTATAAAACAATATCATAGCCTAAACAGGGGGAAAGGGTTAGGAAAAAAACAAAAACATCCATTCAACTAATTATCCCACAAGGTCCAGTATACAAACTAGCCAAGGGTTGGAGGACCAACCAGGTTTTAAGGGGTTGTTCAGATATGGTCAGATTGGGGCCTGCTGTTTTGAGGAAGGAAATGCAAGAATTGTAGTATATGCATTATTACCATTATCAACACCCACCCACAAAACACAGAAAATCTTTGCCTGATATAGCCTTAGTTTTTAAATAATTGATCTATGTGGAATGATGTTTTCTTCCTAAAGATTGTTGTATAGCTCTTTCCTGTAAAAGGTAGCCCATCTCAGGTTTAGCATATGTGAACCCACCTATTTGTCAATTAATTATTGTAAAGTAAAGCACAGCTTAACAAGAATTAGAAACCTTCGGTTTGCACGTTATATTAGGCCATAAGGTTTTGATAATGTGTCTGGATGGAAGCCACTGATTATAGTTTTAATACCTATGAACAATACCTTTAAAATTATTGAACACCAACATCTGCCTAGCTACATGTTCTTGGGAAGGACATAGTAGGTGAACAAAAATGCCAAATCTTGTCTAAACGTCTGACTGACTGTGTGACCAACCACAAATGGCAGATCATTATTATATTTTTTACCCTGCCTTTTAATATATAACTCAAGGCAACAAACATATCTAATACTCCTGCCTCCTAACTCTAATGGTAACGCTAACCTCGCAATAACCCTATGAAGTGGGTTTAAGTTGAAAGAGAGTGACTGGCCCAGAGTCCCCCAGCCAGCTTTCATATATAACAGACACTTAGAACCCACAATTCTCCTGATTTCTAGGCCAGCACTTTAGCCACTACATCAAACTGGGGTGGCATGATTACCATGCTGTATTAAATCATGATTACCATGAAACCATGGTTTGTTCAGCATGTTAAACCGATTTACAAGCACTACAGTAGTTTTGGTTGGGAAGATTGCTGTAGTAAACATATGTATCATTGCTTTAGAAATTATTATTTTTGTCCTGCAAGAGAGTGACAGAAACATGTATTCTTCCACAATCCAATTTTGAATGCTTCTGCCAACCACCCACATTTGTGAAAGTATAGCTTGGGAAAAATCAATAAAATAGACACACAGGAGGAAGATTAGTTTGAGAAGAAGAACAGCAGCACAGAAGCATTCCTTTTTCTGATTAACCTCATGTTCTGTCTTCAACTACAAGAACAATATCTGTGAAGATTCTGACATGAAAAGAAGATACAGTAAGGTAAATAGAATCTCTATGGCCTCTCAAAGGGAAAAAATATTTTAGAATCAAAATTAGCTTTTTAAACTTTATGTCAAAAGCTCAGTTGCAGTAACAAAAATATTAAAAACAGTAATCCAACTCTTCCATGAAATGATTGACCTCTTTCCCCCATCTGATATGAGACAGAGAGAGAGAGATTCAGTAAGACAGGCAGACAAACAGACATATTAAATAAGAACTCTAAAAGGAGTTTCTGGTTGTATTAAATTGAATGTTCCTTGGGAACCCAAATTCTGCTAATTGGAACATAGAAACATAAAGTATATTTATGCGATTGCATATGATAAGGAACTCCATTTGTATCTTGCCACTCAATAATTAGCCAATGTTTTAAAAAACCCAAAATAAATAATATATAGTTTCAAAATATCTAACGTGCATCAACATCCCAAAAAAACAGTGAAAGCTATCTCGATTTTTGCATTCATATATAATATGTATGTATGTATGTATGTACTGTATGTGTGTATGTATGTATGTATTCTTATTAGGGATAATATGGGACCTCAAAGGAGGGATCAATCAAATCTTGTAGAATTTGGCACTCCCGAAGTACACCAACCATTGAGCTTTAGAGTATTGCATAGGAGGCCAATGTTAGCTTTCCCATCTTCCTTGTGCAAGTTTTTCTACAGCTTGTGAATGTTCCTTTGTGCAAGTTCCTCTTGCTAATTAGGGTGCTTTGTCTACATCATTCCTGCGTTGAGAAAAACATAGTGAGTCTGTTTAGTTGTGGTACAGACATACTTCACAATATGCTGGTACCAAAATAAATCCATAAATTGATTTTAAATATGTTGTCTGCCTCTGCTTAAAATGAACTTTGAAATTAAAAAAAATGAATTATAATGGAGAACTGAAAAGTTTAAGCTCTTCATTTTCTCACAGAGAATAATTGCCTTAAGTTTCAAACATTCCACTGATTTGTTATATTTCACTTTGATTAAACAAAACAAAACAAACCATTTTCATATAATGTGCTGGTGAGCTCAAGGGTTAATCAACTGATATAGTTCTGATTTTCATTAAAATGATGAGGAAAGACATTTTTGTAATGTAACTACTTCTTTATAAAACAATGGTGTGCAATAAAAATTAGTAGGTAATCTATATGGATTTGTGGTTTGTGTACATCCTTCTAAATAATTTTAGCCATTGCTCCTTTGTTGTTGCTTTTTGCTAGGGATTGCCAGGTTCTCCATAAGAATGGTTGTGAAACTCACCTTCTAGACAAGTTAGAAAATTAGCTTGCATGGCAAAAGATTCAGAAACATGACTCAACAAAGTTAATATCCTTAAGGCAGACAAATCCAGCGTCTTGAGTTTGTCAGCCCTGGTCTAGAGGATAAAATTGTCTTCCAAGTCTGAAGTGGAATGTAAGTGTGCAGCTTTCCAAGGTTAATTAACAAGCATTGGCTTTTTCTCGATGGCTGAAAGTTGACGGCTTGTGGGCATCAGACTCCTATTTAAGAGATGCAGTGGTGAAATTCATTTTTTTTTTACTACCGGTTCTGTGGGCATGGCTTGGTGGGCATGGCTGGGGGTGGTGTCATGTGACTGGGTGGACAGTTTCTGTAAGCAGGGAAATAAAGATTAGGCTAGAAACAATACCATAATGTGTTTTTTTCCTGCCTTCCTTACCGGATTAACCCTGTAAAGTGGGAAAAACAAAAGGAGATTTCTTCTAACAACTGATTCTCTGAACTGCTTAGAAAATTTACTACTGGTTCTAGCGAATCTGCTAGAACCTGCTGAATTTCACCTCTGAAGAGGTGCCTTCTTTATGATAAAATAGAGTCAATGGAATGGTCATGGCATCCATCTTCAACATTTGCTTGATTAGGATGGGAAGTCCATATAAGATTTCCAGTGTTTTATAAAGTAGTTCTTGTTCCCATCCTAATCAGTTAGGATGCAAAGTTAGGATGCATCCCATCCTAATCAGATAGGATGCAATCAGTTTTGCCATTTCTGCAAGTTTTGCTATCTTCACCCTCCATTTCTCCATTGTGTGTTCCTTGAATATATTTCTGAATCATGTAGTTGGGCAGTGGATTGTTTCACGTGAATAATAAAAGTTATTAGGAGATTTCTTTAAAACTATATTGTAGAATTTCAGTTTTAAGTTTATTTAGTTGAGAGGCATAACAAAAAGATATGTTGCAATGATACCAAACGTACTTTATTTTTCAAGTAATAACCAAATTTTGAAAAATATCTCATATTCAGAATTTTGCACTGAGTAGTATATAATTTGTTTCTATGGATATACTTCTGCTTTCTATAGTGGTCATCTCTAAAAACGTAATGATGTTTTCCTCTTATCTGCTCAATAAAAAAATATATTTTGAAATAAGGAATAACAATGTTTGGATGTTTTCCGCTCTAATCATGTAGAGATTCAGGCATTCCTTAGAGAAGAAGATTGTGTTGATTTGTATTGAAGTATTGTCTGCCAACATCCTGTGGGCTTATCATTCTAAATCTTCCTGTTATGGTGTTTGTACTTTCAATGTGGTGGTGGTTTTAATAGAATACAGCACTGTAGGAAGCAAGACAGATAGCTTTTTAACAAACTGCAGAATTAAAAAACAAATATTTTAAAAATATACTCACAAGAATGAATGTTTAAAAAAAAACTAATGCTGTTTCACTTATCTGTTACCTGATATTTCAAAGCAAGAAGATTTAGAAATGAATTTAACATGCGTTTTTTGAGTAGCAAAAAACCTTAAACATATAGGTTTTGATGCGTCTCTTTCTTGACCCCAGCCTTGTTATCCTTCTACTTTATTGCTGTAATAGTTTTGTCAATTTTAACCATATTGTGTCCAGGTTTCTTGATTATTTTTATGGAGTAATGACTGGCAATAGAGAGCATAAACTGGTCTCAGCAATTTATTTGTTCTTGGTTCCTCATTGTTATTAATGAAGCTGAATTTACCTTTTTGCAAAGGAAAGAAACATTTAGCCAGTCAACTTCATGTCATTTCATTAAAGGAGAAACTCATACAACTAGAATTATCTTTTTTAATAACTGATCTAATGAATAGCAGAATTCTCTGGCTGAGTATGAATCACTGTTATTACGGTAATATTAATTGACATTAAATCTGCCACTAGAGGTGGCCAAGATCACCTAAATGACATTCAGTGTTTTCTGTATAATGTGTTTAGCCATCTGGGAAATGTGCGTGTTACATTTGTTTTCTAGAATGGGTATTATTTGCCTTTCTGAATTTTATTACTGATTAGGCTAGAAATACCAACTTTGTAAGTAACTAAATGTTGATTGACACATAAGACCATTATGGACTATTGTGTAAATGAATATACATTAAAAACTCCCTTCTCGGTTCATATTTATGCTTCAGGCTAGCAGCATTTAACCATCTAGGAAAACAATACACTTTAGGAAAGTTGCCATAATAAAGGAAATTTACCACATCTTTTACAAAAGACATTGAGTATATTTATTAGGGGGGATAAATTTTGGTTACCTCTGAGACCCACTGAAAAGGCTGCAGAAATGAGCTTCTGGTAAGGCTGACAGCATGGGGAAATGGCTGGGATGAGTCGCTATATGGTTCCAATGCTGCCTCCAGGGAAAATGACTTTAGCACTTATTTCAATAAGATACTGTAAGCCTCAAAATGGTGTGTTGCTGGATTCTGAACTCTAGTGGCTGGTGTTTAAACTATTAAAATCTAATGTATTTGCTTACACCATGTTCAGTGGACATATCCATGGAGAATTAAAACAATGAGATCATACCTGGTGCCTGCACATCCACCGTTCACACAGTGATCTGACTTTGTTATATAGTATTTTAAATTTGGTTGAGAATTGGCCAGCACCAATTTAGTACTCTGAAAATAGACACTAACCAAGCCAAGATCCTTCTATTTCGTGTTTATAATGGCTAAACAAGATGTTCTAACACAGGGGTGTCAAACTCACAGCCCGTGGACCGGATGCATCACATGCTGGCTACGCCCACACCCAGTTTAGTGAATATGTCATGTGATGATGCAGTGATGGCGCAAGTTTGACATCCCTTTTCTAACAGAATAAGTGCTGAAAACATCTGCCTTGTGGATGAATTTGCACTGCTGGTGACAAAGCAGTGGGTGGCATGGGTAAGAAGTTTCTTTGGAACCGCAGTTCGTGAAGGCATAATCTCCTTTGAAAACTTTTGCTTCCTCCAGAGATGATTTTTATAAAGTGCCATTCCTAGCCATTCCATGCAAAAAGGTACATTTAGAATTAATTCTGTACATTTTATTATCTGAAGCCATGACAGTAGAATAAGCAAATCCAGACAATTTTAAAAATACAGAGCCAGTGGTTTTCTCCAGGAGCTTAGTGGCACATCAAAGAGACTGTAACTCAAGATATTATATGATGTCTACTGTGAATCCAGTCTACTTCAATTAAAAAGACTTCAACCGATATCTTAATAAAACAATACAATTTTAATAGCAACAAAAAGAACAAGAAAAGATCATGTCAAATCAAGAAGATAAATCATAGCATTATCAGAATATCTGAAGTGCCTAATTTGTTTTCAACAAAGAGATTTTTTTTTCAGATCAAACTATTTCATTTAGCATATTCATAGACATAAAATCATAAGTCAGATATACCTTTGAAGATTTCTAAGAAAGTATACTTCAATAACATAGCATTATAATTAATGATGAATAATGTAAACTAAAATCCATTTCTCATGTAGCTACAACTATTAGTATCTCTCCAAAATCTGGAGATCATCCTCAAATAGCTACCCAAATATAATTTCTGATCTGAAAAACTGGACTACCGCAAGCTGGAAAACAGAATTTTCTGTATATTTTTGCTACTATTTCATGGAATAGAAAGGCTACATTTGGTAGCATTTATCAAAATAAATAACCATACAAAGTATCCACCAAAAGACCATGCTTCAATTCATAAATTAATTCAATATTGGATCGTCAATTTTTTTAATTCTCAAAAACTTGTTTTGGAGTATTTTAGCTGATAAACCTTCTTAAATTCTAAAGATATTTACCCACGTAGTAGGACTGTATTACTATTATGCCTGTCATTTTTTTTATTGCCTTCTCCTATTGGTATCCTATGATTATATTACTTTGTTGTTTGTATGTACACTGAGAAATTATTCACCAGAGATAAATTCCTTGTGTGTCCAATTACGCTTGGCCAATAAAGAATTTATTCTATTCCATTCCATTCTTTATTCTATTCCATTCCATTCTTTGTGCAATTGAAATGTATATGGCTGATGCTTTGTTCCAACAAAATTTGCTTTAAAAGAAACTGAAGGTCTTGAAACTGAAACTGACTATCTGGGAAGAGGAGGTGGAAAGGAATCTTCATTTTTTTTTTAATTATTCTTCAGGCATTTTAGCTCATTTTTTCTGTTTTTAACTTATATTTGGATCTGGGTTTTTCTGTCCGCTCTTTACCTTATAAAGCCACTGTTGTTTTATATTTTGAATTATTGTCCTGTTTTCACTGGAATCCAAGAGCCCACAATGCCACATTCACATGTGAGATTTACATGTGGTTCTTACATGTGTATAGAAGAAGAAAATAGCATCAAAGGCACTCTGAATTTATCCACAAGCAGATAGCAGGCTGTATCCATAAATATTCTTAAATTGAAGAGCAGAATAGCATAGGGAGTTTGCAGTCCTCAGAGTCCTCTGAAGTCCAGAAAGCACCTAGGAGATAATATCATTGGGACAGAATGTTGTCAAAGAATAAACGGTCTCCCGCTACTAGATTAAAGCCTGGGGAGGTGAACTCGCTTACAAAAATACACACAAGCAGCAGCAAGCTATTTCTGGCATTTTCAAAGTAGGAGGCATTAATCTCAAAGCAACATTCTGCTTCATTCATTCTTCTTTTTTATTGTAGTAGAATAGAAAGCAAAAAAACATAATTTTGCAAAACACACGGTGTTTCACCAGTTTAATGATTGATTTATCTCACATACTTACCTTGCTTTGGTTCCCGCACAACTGTCACAAGCATGGCTTCACCACTATCAATAAGATACAGAATCTTGTTTAGGAATTCAAATAGACATAGTTTAACATTACTAAATTACTCACTTTCACAGATAGTTTTCTAACCTATGCTTTTTCTTCTAAAAGTGACTAATTTATGCCATTTGTTATGGGGGTTCAAAGTAGACAGCTTGTACAAAGTTTTTTATCTAGGGGAAAAAAGGAAAACCAATATGATTCAGATTCAGATTTTATTTAGCACATACATAATCATACATGGTACAATATGTAGTGAAATGCTTTGTGTAACGGCTCGTAGTTATGAAAGTTAAATTAAATTTTTACAATTGAGGTTTAGGAAATTTACACTTTAGGAAATTAGAGTAAGATTAAATTAAATTTACAATTTGATTTACAATTTGAAGTCCTGGGAGAGCGAAGGGGGTAGGATGTCTGATGTCCCCACAGCTACTTACACACAGCAGTCTTCACTGTTCCTTGAGGTTTTCGCTGTGGGTCTACTCCTGGTGCTGCTGCCGGTGGGCTTGGTTTCCCGAGGCTTCTCCTGGCACTGCTGTTCTGGCAGACCTCGATGGTACCTTGTAGCCTTTGTCTCGGCTCCTCAGTGTCTTTGGAAGTCCTCCGCTTGCTCTTCTCAGAGCCATCATCTTCAGTGCTGCCACCTTGTGATGTCTCGGCAGTCCATGTGGCTTCCGCCTTGGTGCCTCAGCTGGTTCCTGGAGTCTTCAGAGCCTTCAGAGCCTTCACCTTCTCACCTCTGCACTCTGTTCCGGCATCACCATCTCGGCCTACCCCGGTAGAGCCTGTCAGTCACCTGCACTCAGTCCTCTGAGCCCAGCATTCCGGCGCCATTCTCCTCCACTCTTCTCCTGGGCTCCTTATCCCTGCTCTTTCTCCCAGTCCAGCCAGCTCAGCTTCTGGATTGGAGTTGGTCCAGGCTGTCCAGGTCAATTCAATTGTCCAGATTAGTTAATTTAAATACAATCTGTTAATTTGGCTAAAAAAAGCAAGAGGATTGGAGTGGTCAAAGTGGCTGTCTGCCTCACTGGCACCATCACACATTGGGAGGTTCATGCAGTCATCCAAGTCCTTAAGAATCTTTTCGAAACTTGTTGAAGGACTGTGATTTCTAAATATTTAAGAAAAGACTAATTAAATCTAGCTAATTGTAATTAATTCAATTCAGATTTATTTAAATTTTTACTAAATAAGTATATGTATTCTGTTCCTTGCCTACATTTTGGATTGTGAATATGAATGATCTCTTAAAGCCAAATTTACTGATTTACATACTCATTTACTTATTTAAAACATTTATATAGCCCTCCAATTCAACCAAAGTGACAAAGCCTAATAAAAATAATATTAAGTTATAATGTATATGCTTACAAACAATGACAGAAATAGGTGGTGATTCAAATAGCAGTACTATCATAATTCAATCAGGACACCAAAGCATTTATTTCCTAGGAAAAGAGCCAAGTCCTGACAGTGTTTATATGTCAAGAGGAAGGTTGCTCCATAAGATAGAAGACATGTATCCTGGTCCCACAAGATGAAATGTTTCAATAAAGGGAACTGGAGTAAACTTTCTCTATCAGAGCCCATGGGGAGGGCAAAGATTCTGAAAAAAAAGTGGCCTTTCAAGTAACCAAACTCCATGCCTTGCAGGGCTTAGAGAAAATAAGTAGGCACCTTGAACTACACTCGATGCAATTGGGAGACGATGACATGCTCAGAGAATTGGTGTTATATAAGCATAGCAAGAAGCATCAATGAATACCACAAGTAACTTGGAAGTCAGACTGCAAAAACTTACTCTCAAGATTCTATTCTGATGACAATGTTTATTTTCACATCTGTGTCCAATTTTCACATCATTCCAATTTTACATCAAACAAATTGTGTTTGTTTTGTTGTGTTTACAGTGCAAGTTGGAATTTCATGCCTGCACATCTGGCAAAAACATTGTAGCTCGATGTGAAGGGCCATGCCCATGCCTTCCAGGACAAGAGAGTCCAAGACACAAGACTGAGAAAACTGGTGAGTTTAAACTGTTCAATTAAGTTTCCAATTTCTTAGTGAATTTTATTAGCCTAGCATTCTAGCAGGCCAATTCTATGCATATTTAATAAGAGGTAAGATCCACTAAGCCCACTATTATTTTCCAGAAAATAATAGGACTGCCATTTATGAATTGGGCTGATAATACAATGAATATTTGGGTTACAAAAGTGGTTAATCATATTGCTCTTTTTGTTGGAATTAAGGAAAGAGGAATTAAAGAAAGATTGTTAACCAATGCAGCATTCCAGACTCAACAACAAATACAGACTGACTCTTGGAGCTTTGCAACTGGCTTATTAAATGTTAATGCAAGTTCATGTTAAGAGCAGTGCAGAACAAGCACTTGACAATACTTTGTAATTATCTTGTTAGTGAGAAACTGAGAAGTGGGCAATAGACAGCAAACAATACAACTGCTTGTTTTGGGATTCTTTAGTGAAATATTTGAAGACTTTTGATCAAAAGCCTTGTCTTGGATTTCTGGTTAGCATGTTAAATAGATTTTATCTGCCAATGATTACACCTAACTTCTGAACTGATAGACATGTAATTGGGAACCATTCACAAAGTTCATCAGAATATTTACAAACGTGCATATATGCACACATATATCTTAAGAAACACTTTAGGTAATATGATCATATATATTTCATAAATGAACCATTACTGATAAAAAATGCATGTCGAGTGATGTACATGCTTAGTGTTTGATTCTGTGAGTAAGAAGCTTGATGCAATGATTAAAGTGACAACAGCTCTTTATTTACAGCACAAGCATAACAAGAACGAACTTACAAGCAATTTGACAGCTTTTATA
>JANHFJ010001393.1:136585-147103 GCA_032468195.1 Cerberus rynchops | reverse complement strand
TCCCTATTATCTAACTATAGTTATTAATACTAGAATGAACCTGCAGAGGGCAGGCTTCCACAAGAAATTTCTCCAAATATGTATGAGCCCAAAGTCTAATTGGCTGAACAGAATCTCTCTCACTTTTTCCGAAATTTGAGGAGCTACTTTAAGAGGCCCTTGCTATGAGTACCTCCTGGCTGACAGGATTTGATGGCATCTAGAAACAGCAGAGAAAGACATTACAAATATTAGTCAAAGATTACACTGGCCTGGGAAAATGCCTGGATTTAGAACAGTGGTGGAGAACCTATGGAACGCATGCCGGAGACAGCATACCAAACCATCTTGCGAGCTTTCTGGCATGGCAAACCATCCTGCATGCTGTGCAGCCCCACTGGCTCTGCAGCCCGTTCTCATGCTCCTCGCGCGCAGCTCCCACAGCCCGTTCTTGCGCTCCATCGTGTGCTAGCCAGCTGGCTTTTGCTCCATGGGAGCACCGAAACCCGAAAGTGCAGTGTCCCAGTGCATATGCGTGCTCCGAGAGCCAAATGTCTGGTTTCCAATATGCACATGTGCACCAGCCAGCTGTTCATCATGCGTGCATGTGCACCATAGTGGGACGCTGCGCTTCCAGGTTACGGCACTCCAACACAGCAAAAGCCATCTGGCTAGTGAGTGACAGAGCGCAAGAACGGGCTGTGGGGGGCTGCAGGCGAGGAGTGCGAGAACGGGCTGCAGAGCCAGTAGGGCTGCGCAGGGCTCACGGAATGGTTTGGCGTGCTTTTCCGGCACTAAGGACAGCACCTGATGACGTAAAAGGTTCACCACCACTGATTTAGAATGATATGTCTTTCCTCGCTGCATTATATAACCCAGGAAGGAATTATAAGGATTTTTGCCTAGCAGCCTTACACAACTGCATGATGAATGTAACTTGTACTCTTGTTGTAGTTGTTGTTAAATAAAACAACAAATCAAAATGTTTTCAAAACTAAAGGGATGGGAATGCACCAATATGTACCCAGCCATCAAATCTGAATGTCACGTCCTCCTCGGAAGCTTTGACCAATCAGGAGGGGCATGAATTTGAAAAATAGGGGGTCTCTTACAGACCAGGGACCTGACCACTTCCTACCAAGGAGTGGCTTAATGATATTAAATAATACCAATGGCTAGAGATCTGTGGACTCTTTGAGACTGAAGTACTCACATTTGCCACAAGGAAATCCTTAAAAAGACTCTTGCCTGTGCTTGGTTGCACTTGCTCTTTGTTTTCTGCTCATGCTGCTATGTCTTTGCAGGCATTTCTTCAGAACTTTTTCATAAATCTGGGGGTTTCTCATGATCCACCAATAGTAAGAGTCTGCATAGGTGAGACTCAATCCAAAGTCTTCATTGCCACTCAGGAGCTTCCCAGCTGAATTATACACCAGAACTTCAAGGAAACCCTAAGTTCTCTTTGAAACCCTGCTTGGTCTATAAGCCCAGCCTGGGCGGGCTGATCAAACAGGTCCTTTCTCCTTTTAGCAGAAATTAGCAACAGAGAACTCCAAAGCTAATAGGAAGTGATCTTCCAAGGCTAATAGTAACACTACCCAATTCCAGATCACTTTGGTACTACCTGAGATAAAAACCAGAATTAGCATGTGGCACAAGCGCTCATGCATGCGCACACTCGCCTTATTCTTTACAATTGGTACCTCAGATGTGAGGAGAAGGTCCCCCTCCCTGCAGTGAGAGAAGGGTTTTTCCTGTCCCTTGTGATTCACTGGGGTAAAATCAGGTAGAGATTTGGGAAGGGAAGCAAATGAAGGCAATGGGGAGAAGGAATTTATTGTTTCTATTCACTGTTTTAGTTAGTCAGTCCACTGAGGGGAACTGAGGAGGTCTGCCAGATGGATGTGTATTGTAATTACAAGCCAGATTTTATTAGAGGGTTGCTGTTACCTGACACTCATGTGAGGAGAGCTAGGCAGTCCAGGGGAGTGGAGATAATAGGGAGGGGAAATGGTTGTGGCAGGAAGAGGGACATATAACGGGAGATGGGAGGAAAATAAATTTTAGTATCTGGTACCAATCTCTAATTCCAGCCCCCTATCTCAACTCATGAACAAGGCATACAAATCACTTGGGTATCCTTGTTTGTGGTTAATGGTTCTGAATGCTAAGTATATCTGTAATAAATTTAATCTTACTTACAATGTAACTGTGGATAAGAGATCAGATCTGGTGTACACTATTGAGACCTGGCTGAATAAGATGTGAGGAGTCTCCTTTATGGATACCTATCCAGTCAGGTTTCATGAAATCATCAGTCCTGATTTCAAAGTTAGGAGATAGCCTGGAAACTGTTCATCATGAGACTCTGGCCATTGCAAGATCATTTTTCTTCAGGAGGCCAGATATGAGTTGTTTGATCACATTGCAGTAGATTTACCCAGAATGTTAGTGTTGAGCAGTTTTAGTCTCCCTTCTCTGACATTTGAGATGGCTTCAGAATTCATATCCATAATAATAACCATGGATTTGCCCAGGTTGTCACTGGGGTAACCCATGTAGCTGACCATCTACCTGACTTTTATTTTAGATTAGGTTTAGTACTGGGAGACTTTTTCATCACTCACTTGATATGGACACTTCATCCTGTCTTTAAGATTAACTGGATTCTTGCAGATAGGAAGTGTTAATTACAATGGCCCATCCCAGATTTTGATGGACTTAGAGAAATTCCAGACAGCATTTAGGGAATTATCAGGATATAATTATATCGGGAGAGTAGGTCTATTAAATGGCTTGTCTGAAATATGAGAATGTCTAGGGTACAAGATAGATTGAGGAACTTCCCATTGCTTGTCAATCTTAAACTTTTTTTTCTTTGAAGTGCTTTGGGAGATGAAGTAAGTGAATAGGTGCATGAGAAATGGTTATAACTGGATATGTATAGAGATTAAATTAGAGCTTTTTTATTTATGGTGGTAAAAGTGGCTCTGTGGGAATACTTTTCAGTCCTCACTGTATTTGTAGATAATTAGCTTGATGTACTCATTAGTATGCTTTAAACCCTTCTTGGCTGGCAAACTCTATTGATATAAGTTTTAATTGTCTGGACAAACATTTTATGGTTAAAATAACTCATATGAATTCTGAATAGAAAGTTGGATGGACAGAATCCACAGAAGTGATGTTAGTTAAAAATTTTAGAGCCTATAGATCTCAGGAAGTAAAAGCATATGGACTAAACTTCACTCCATCTAGTTAATTACATTTTGAAATAGCTGACAAATAATAATTAAATTTGATGCCCCGTGAGCATCACAGCTTAGTAGAGATTTGAATGCTAGTCTTCCCAGTCCCAATTGCATTGTCAAAGCTTGCTCTATTGTTTGAGTGTTGCAGATGTATAATATATCTCCAATGTCTTTTTCCTTCCTTCCCTCCCTTTCTGCAGACTTCACATATAACTTGTCTTCTCAACCTGAACTGTTAAAGATGGCCAACTTCACCAATGGCAATTCCACCGTGGAAAATACTGCTAAGTATAAAATCGTGGAAATGATTTTCATAGTTACTGTAACTGGGTCACTTAGTCTTGTCACTGTGGTTGGAAATATCTTGGTCATGCTTTCAATCAAAGTGAACCGCCAACTTCAGACTGTCAACAACTATTTCCTCTTTAGCTTGGCCTGTGCTGACTTGATAATTGGCATCTTCTCAATGAATCTCTACACCGTGTACATAGTCAAGGGCTACTGGCCACTTGGGGCTGTAGTATGTGATCTCTGGCTGGCGCTGGACTATGTAGTGAGTAATGCCTCTGTCATGAACTTACTCATCATCAGTTTTGACCGCTACTTCTGTGTTACCAAACCACTAACCTACCCAGCTAGACGGACAACCAAAATGGCAGGACTGATGATTGCAGTTGCTTGGATATTATCCTTTATCCTCTGGGCACCTGCCATATTGTTTTGGCAATTCATTGTCGGAGAGAGGACAGTACAAGAAGGACAGTGTTACATTCAGTTCCTCTCCAATCCGGCTGTAACCTTTGGCACAGCCATTGCTGCTTTCTACCTCCCAGTGGTTATCATGACTGTGCTGTATATTCACATCTCATTGGCCAGCCGGAGCCGTGTGAGAAGGCACAAACCAGAGAGCAAGAAAGAGAAGCGGACTAAGCCACTCAGCTTTCTGAAAAGTCCTCTGGTCAAGCAGAATAACAACAATTCTCCCAAGAAAGTGGTGGAGGTGAAGGAGGAAGCAAAAAATGGGAAAGTAGAAGAGCAGCCCTTGCAACCATCTGAAACTACTGGCCACCAAGAGGAGAAAGAAACTTCTAATGAATCCAGCACGGTAAGCATCACCCAGACGAATAAAGAGAAACAGGGGCTGGAGATTGTACCAGCTGATACAGGCGAGAGCCCTGCCCATCCTCGGATCAACCCTGCTTCTAAGTGGTCCAAAATTAAGATAGTCACTAAACAAACTGGGACTGAATGTATCACTGCCATTGAGATTGTTGCAGACAAAGAAGCCCGTTCCACCCCAATTACCCTATCAAACAGCCGTCCAGCTAATGTTGCCAGGAAATTTGCTAGCATTGCCAGGAGTCAGGTTAGGAAGAAGCGACAAATGGCAGCTCGAGAGAAGAAAGTCACCAGAACCATTTTTGCCATCTTGTTGGCTTTCATTTTGACATGGACACCTTACAACGTGATGGTTCTCATTAATACTTTCTGCGATTACTGTGTTCCTGAAACAGTCTGGTCCATTGGGTACTGGTTGTGCTATGTCAACAGCACCATCAACCCAGCTTGTTATGCCCTTTGCAATGCTACCTTCAAGAAAACCTTTAAGCATCTTCTTATGTGTCAGTACAGGAACATTGGTACCGCAAGATAATCTGGATTTGGGGGAGTGATCAGCGATGAGGTCGTGTGTGGAGATTTTGTTATTCTCCAACCAGATAACTCTATTATTCTTAGTCATACCATTTATTACTAGATGGAGCCTTTCACCAAATGTAACTAGTGAAAACATGATTTCAACATACTTGGCTCTTGAATATTCACCAAGAAATAGGAAGATCTTCCACCCAGAGGATCCTCTTGACTGTGCTTCTTCAGAAAACAAAGAAGGAAGCTAGGGATTAGATGTGGTGAAGCCTCAAAGTATCACCAGATTGACGTAACAGACTGTGCTCTTTTGTCCTGCTGCTCTTGATAATACCATAAACTTTCATGATCATCTAATTTCTGTCTGACTAAACTAGGATGCCTTGATTGGTGGCTAAGTGGTACATTAGAAAGAAATGCAACAAAAAAGACCCTTCTTTCTTTGGATGCATTGCTGGCTTTAGACTTGTATGCACCTATGAGACAGAAAGAGCAGCAAGGAACAACAGATTTAATTAATTAAACAGTGAAAATGAAAACAAAACTATATTGTTTCAGCACCAGTCATCAAGCTGTATCAATTTCTATTTGTAGGCTTTAGGATTTTGTCTAGTTGAATTTCCAGTGTCCCAGGTGCAAGGGACTTGTTCCTCTCAGGGAATATATCAGCTGCTGGATAGACCTGTCCGCTTCATAGGCTTCTCAAGGACCTTACCAAATCTGCCTCAACTCCATTTCTCCATGGCAGGCTGTTGGGCCAAACAGGATGGGTTGAATACCACCTCAGATTGTTTTGAAAAAACAAAAAACGCGGATATCACATGGATATTCAAAGTCAGTTCTACAACATTTTGGGTCATGTGCCAAAGTTGTCTAAAGTTATTAATCTCAAAGGTAAGCATGGTGTCCTTGAAGCAGTGGCTGCTCAATAGCAGCTCCAAGGAGAACAACAAACAAAGCAACCGTGATGGTAGAAGAAGATCTCTACGCTGGCAAGTCTTTCTAAGAAAGTCTTTGAAGCCCTTCATTTTTGTTCCTTTTAAAATTATGTCACCATGCATACCAAGTCTCCCTTGCTCCATACATATTTGCTTAAGTATCATTTCTTCTTATGTACTTAATTTTTTTAAAAATTCTGATCATGGGTTCTGAAGCAGGAGAAAAACAATGGAGAAAAACAATGAGTGGCTGCTCCACTTGTTCCTGCACTATTTGAGGGCATACTAAGAAGATACTCATGAGCTTTGTAAATGAGCATTGCCTTCCTTCTAGTCAGTGTTGTCATAGATCCCTCAGCATGTGGGTTCCAGTGTACATATGCAGCCTAAATCCCAGAATACTCATGTTTCATGTAGACCAATTAAATCCACGTGTTGCTCAGTGTCTCTGGCACCCTCAGGAACATATTAGAGCAGAGTATAATCAGTGGTCCATTGTTTCCTGGGTTGGTCGGAATGACCATGGCTATAGACCTCTTTATTTCATGGCTAAGGGCTCTTAGTTTAAGAGATGCCCTTACATTTGGCCAAAGGCTCCTGCTTCATGTGGCTGTAGAGGCAGCTAGGCTGCCACTGCCTTTCACATAATTTGCATAATGTTGCCCAAAATGCCTTGCAGTGTTTTTTAAAAATTAATTTATTAATTTATTTGTTACAACTACAGTGGGAACCACTTAAGTAAATAAAATAATTGAACTATATATAGCACACCTTTGGGTCAAACTTTTTTCAATGAGTTGCCAACTATTTTCCTCCTCCACAGAGAATCGTTTCAGATATTAGGGATTAAACTTGACACTCAAGATTTTGTGAATTAAGAGGTCTCATGAAAAAACTCAACATGAACTAGGGAGTGTTCCCCAATCTAGTGACCTCTGGATCTGCTGGCCAGAATTCCCAGCCAATTCAATGTATTCCAAGGGGACCAAATTGGAAAACTTCCAATTTAGAATATTTTAAATAACTGTTAGGATGATATAATAGATATTTTGTAAACTTAGTCAAATTATAAAGCTATATAACATGCAAAATAAAATTACGGTAATCTAGAATAATAAATACCATAGTTATTGATTAAGATAGTTAAAGATTACTTGCTCAGAGTTAACTTATCCTAAAATACCATTTTGGAACTAGAACAATGTAATAGGAGAGTGATGGTGAACCTTTTAGAGACCGAGTGCCCAAACTGCAAGGTGTGCGCATGAGGATGTATGCCCGTGCCAGGGAGCCAAAGACCAGCTGTCCGGTGGGAGATGGGGCATCACAACACTAGCAACTCTGCAAGAAGTGAGCTCTTTTTCTTTTGTGAGCTTCTGTTTCTTCTTTTTGCAGGGAAACTTCTATTTCCCTGGAAATGTTGGCAAGAAACACAATGGAGAAATGCGGTAGAGATAAGCTGGGGCGATGTCTTGTGTGCCCACAGAGAGGGCTCTGAGTGCCACCTGTGGCACACGTGCCATAGGTTCACCACCACTGTACTAGGAAATTAAGAATGAACTGTCACATAGCTGTATTCCCACAATAAACTAAGACAATTTGACAGGCCTAGAACCTCATTGGAATCTGGGCTATAGGTTAAATTGTGGTTAAGGAGTACATTAACCATAATTTTAACAATATTTTGTTAATCTTCTTTCTTTGTGTTTTCTGAACCTAGACATCAAGATTAATTGCTTGTAAACTTTGATTCTGGACTCCACCCTAAGAGGTGACTAGAATGGTTGCAAAATGGGACTACACAAGTTGCAGCCACATATTTTAACAAATTAGTTAAAGCAAACATTTCAGTTGGTTGCCCAGTAGTTGTGATATCTTTTATAGAAATAGCATTTAGACTTACATATTGCTTCATAGTTTATAGCAGTCTTTAAGACAGAGGTGTCAGACTCGATTTCATTAAGGGCCACATCAAGGTTGTGTTTGACCTTGGGGGGCTGGGGTGGTTGTGGCCAGGGTGAGCATGGCCAGCTCAACATCACTTGTGTCGGGGGTGCCTGTGATGGCCCG
The DNA here is from genome assembly GCA_032468195.1 of Cerberus rynchops. Lineage (NCBI taxonomy): Eukaryota > Metazoa > Chordata > Lepidosauria > Squamata > Homalopsidae > Cerberus > Cerberus rynchops. The sequence continues at coordinate 139,218 of JANHFJ010001393.1, read as the reverse complement.
AGCACTTGTCCAGTGAAAATGGGCTCCCAAGCTCCATTTTTGGCTGCGACGGCCTCCTGCAATCCTTTGCCAATGAAAACGGAGCTCTGGAGAACCGCTGCGGCCACTGTGATGAGAAAAAAAAAATCATTTTACTGTAATTCCATAGTGTGCCAACAAATGTGATGAGTTGCCGAGATTCATATTTTGCAGCAGAAATTGGTAAGTATGATAGCTGCCCTCAATCTTTGGAGCTCCTTGCCAAGGGAGATCAGACCAGCTTCTTTTAAAAAATTATCTGCTGGTACCAGTAGGAAGAAACATTTTTTAAAAAATACTCAGACTATCAGATACTTTGATGGTATGTTAGACTGCTGAGTTGAGTTTTGAAGGCTTGAACAATGTCTTGAAACACATTTTTTAACAATAATATTTTCACTAAAATATAATTTAACAAGGATTTTTACAAGAATTGGGTTTTTGTTTGATTTAAAAAAAATTTTAACTGGCTCAGATATCATTCTTTAAAGGAAAAGAAGATCATCATTCAGATAATTAACAAACAATCATATGGGGTGAATTCTAAATGCTGAACAAGAAGGTATAATCACATGGTTAATTGCAAATTGCCATATGGAAGAAAAAAAATTCCCCTCTTGACCTCCCATGTGGCTTTCTTAACAAGAGGCAATGGGCTTAAATAGATGCATCCCTTGAGGTGGTTTTTCTATTATTTAAAAGTAAAGCAAATCTATAGCCCTGCAGACTTTTATTGTTCTGATACCAGGTCTGGGAGGTCAAACTGTTGCATCTTGGAAAGTCCCTGGAGGACTCAGTTGAAAGGTAGCTTTAATCAAGAAGGGCTTCAAGCATTGCCAAACAGTGGTAACTACATAGCCAATGAATGAATTTTCTTTCCTGGGCCAACAGGGACTCCTGATGGATGAAGCAATAAAAGAACAGAGCAGCAGTAAACTTTTGCAGTGTCCTGTAAACATGCTCTGAAATTCCAGGGCCGTATGCTAAGCATAGAGGTAAAAACGTAGGGCCTTGAAACAGGAAACCTGGTTGCAGACAAAGAGATCACAGTATACACCTTGCCTTAAAGTGAAGATAGGTTGGAGGTGCCGAGTAAGTTAAGAAAGGTGTGTGATGGCATTCAAAATAGTTGTTTTCTTTTATTCAACTTGGAATTATTACAAAAAAACAAAGCTTGATGTATTTACATTTGGCATTAATTAACCCAATTAACATCAAGTATTCAAAAGTTCATTAAAATGTTTCCTGCAAGTTTAAATGCAAAATGCCAGGCCTTGCATCCACAGAACTTAATTGAAAGCCACATTCCTGTTTCTCAGTCATCTAAGAGGTGGGGATTTTGTTCCCCACAACATACATATGCTATATAACGAAGTTCTCAAGTTGGCTTACAATTAAAAAGGGTGTCAGGGTTCCACACAACATCTTCAACGCAATCAGAATTCCAGAGGGCCTCTGCTTATTGGATGAGGAGTGGGACTCCTCAGACTCTAATATTCTGAAAAATACCTATGGAAGAAAATGATATTGTTAGTAAGCTGGTTCAAAGCTATTTGTAGCTTTAAGGAACTTCAAACCAACTTATTAAACAAGACCCAGCAGATCAGGACCAAAGCAGCTAGGGAAGCACCAGCATAATAAGGTTGAAATGTCCATTTCTCAGTGTCATTGTGACCCCTGTTTTGGATTAACAGAATTGAATACAAAGGGAATTGTATCCATAATTCATTGTCACAGGACATGTTACTAGAGCATGCAAACATGGTCAAGCTATATTTATTTGGGTAAGAGCAAATCAGCCAAAGCTATTAAAAGATTTATTTCCCACCCTATTATTTTTATAAATAACTCAAGGCAGCAAACATACACAATACTCTCCTGTTTTCCTGACAACCCCACTCTGTGAGGTAAGTAGGACTAACCACTAACCTACTAAGGAAATTGTTGGCTCAATGAGTAAAACCCATATTTCAATGGTATTGTACTCCAATGAAGACAAAATGGAAATATTTTCCTTGCTAGAGGAGCTGCCAACAAACAATATTTTCATCTTTGTATGGACTAAAATAGTTTCCTCAGCAGTAATATATTTTCCAAATATTGCTGTCTTGAAATAGGAATACAGAGGATAGAATGTACATTGCCTTAATGATGACTGGGTAATTCTAGAAGATGTTTTAAATCACAGATGGGATCTTGCATAAGTTTTAGGGCACATCTATGTAAAAGATCTGTGCCATCTTGGAATTATCTGATTGCATGATACTGGCTGGTTTTCATTGCTAAGTTAATTTGTTTTCCTGGTTCTTATGGTTCATTTAAAACTAAAGCACAGCAGTTTTTTCAGACATGCTGCGGTTCTGTGGAGCTTGTGTGTGGGTCACTTTTTCACTAGTGGGATCTGTTGACTCATTCCAAAATTCTGCTTCTGCATTGTCTACACCTCAAAGCTATACAAGCTCAGTATACTGGAGATTACCCATATTATTTAGGACTTATCAGTCATTCTTTCCTGAACATGATTCGCTAAACATTAAATATACTTTAAATTGCCTTTTTAGACTTTTAAGTGAAGCAGATGGGCAGGGCAAGAGCTAGGTATGTCTAGCCCAGGG
>JANHFJ010001388.1:125809-137608 GCA_032468195.1 Cerberus rynchops | reverse complement strand
ATGAATAATTAATGGAGAAGAGAGGTAATAAAGATAAAATATGATGTCTGTTGTTTTGACAGCAGTGTCAAAAGGGCAAGTATGTGATCAGCATGTGCAATGGTCAGTATGAGTGTATATGACTGTTTTAGTCCTGAGTGTTGTCCTGGTTTAGAGACTACCATTTGTGGGAAGAAGCTTCTCCTCAGTTTCTCTGTGTTGGCTTTCAGGGAGCAGAAGTGCTTTCCTGACCCTAATTTCCAAGGGTCTCTTAATTGTCCGGCATAGGAAAATGGGCAATGTGTCATTGAAGATTCTTATCAAGTGTTCTGTCCTAGGCCTCTCAAGACAAGAAACCAGACTTGGCTGTCCACTAAAACTCTTTATTTTATAAACCAAAAACTGGCTGATAGCCCAGGCTCCTATCAGGTTTGGCCCAAGGCCAGAGAATGACTCACAAGTCCTTTTGCAGACACGAATACAGAAAGAGATCTCTCCGAAGCAATGTGAACAAATTGTTCTCTGCAAATTCCCCTCCCCTTCGCTTCTCTTTTTAAGCTCTCTGGGAGGAGCCAATCACCAGCCACCTGTGCCATGCCTTCCTAACCGGCCCTGATTCCAGAGCTGCTCTCTTCTCCTAGCAGCTCTGCGCATGCACACATCAGGGACAGTTTTCACCTGCTCCTCTTCACTGCTCTCCAACTCAAAAGGCAGCTGATGACTGACAGGCATCCCTGGTCCCAGCTCTGTCTCTGAACATTCATCCGAGCCTTCCCCAGACTCCAGGACAGGCTCATGTTATTCCTCACTGTCAGTCTGCCAACAGCTCCGCTGGCCACTGACTGGTCACAACATCAAGCTAGTGGGGATTCTAAAGGGGCTAACTAAGTGTTAGAGATGTCCTTTCTAAAAGGCTTGCTAAATAGAAACATGCTAATCTGTGGGAAAGCTCTGTGCAAGCAGCTGCTGAGAAGACTGGATCTACCAGCACAAACCTCTGTTTCCAAGCACACAGAATGGAAAGGAAAGGAAAGACCTGGACGTGGCTTGGACGCTGGCAGGAATGCAAACTAATCCTTTCCCTCCCCAGCTTGTTGGCGTGGTGAAGTCATTCATTCACACTGCCTTGGTTAGCTGGCACTCAAAAGTTGAATGTATGAATGAATGAATACTATCCTGAGGATTGGGATCATCTTCTCTCTTGTTTTTGTTTCATGCCAGCTTGGGAAACAATTTCTTTTCTAAGCCTGGCTAAGCCAGATCTTACCCTAAGAAGCTTATTGCTTACATTCCTTTCTGAAGCAGGTATCAGAAGCTTAAAGAATGGCAGCTAACAACCACAAATATAAAGAAAGATCCTTTGGTTTCATAGGCAGTGATGTGAGGGTTCAAAAATATTTAAAAATAATCAATATGGTATCAGTGAATGCAGCTGAGTTATTTTTCTGGTGAATGACACATCAGGGAAAAAGCATTTTAATAGGTACAGAGGAGGATAGCTAAGGTCAAATTCTATGAATCTTTTGAGGGTACTGTTTGCAATTGCTGCCCCACCTGAGTGCTAATCCTGGGTTTGATCCTTCATTAGAGTATCTGGTTCGCCTGATTACTTGCCCAATGATCATGTCAGTATTGTCAGCCCCCAAAACCAAGGAAGACGTGTAGAGTTACTTCTGATGCAGTTTCCTTTACTGTTCCTCACCTATACACAGAAATCTTGCCAGACTAAAGCATTGTTAAAGATATACTCTGAGAATTGCTAGGGTGAAGCCATCTTAACTCTTTTTCTCAGATCAGCTATTTAAACTTCACTGTCTTTTGGTCCTCTGGAATTCAGTCCCTCCATCCTGGGAATCCAGACTGCAGTACTTAACAAAGTACTTAACAAAGAATAAGTTTCTCAAATCTGATATACTGCTGATATATTGAATTACAGTTTCCATCTTCTCCAGATCTCATGACTGCATGATTCAGATCAGAAGGCAATTTCATTGAGGAAGATAGTTGTCTTCATTGTCATTGACCTAAACACTATAGTCATATTTGGATGTTTGGCTTAATTTGTGTGCATAAAGACTGGTGATTTGTTTTGTAGGATTCATGTAGTGTCCAACCACTGTCATGATAATTTGATGGGGACAATATGATTGGGTGCCAATACTTCTACTTAGTTATAATTGCTCTCACCCTCATTTTTTCAACAAAAAAAAAGCCATCACTATAATAACAAGCAGGATAGAGAACAGTTTGTCAGAGTATATGCTTTATGAGTTATATTTTGATAATATATTTACCCACTGCTGCAGGAAAGAATTGCTAGCTTTTTTCAAAGTTATTTATATATAGTATGTTAAGCTACAAACTATGGTGAGTGATTAGTGCTTCTGTTCCTTATAATTACTTGGTGTTGTTGTAATGTTCATTTTTTCAAAGGTCATAATAAGGGACAAAAGTTTTATACTCCATAGATTCTCCTAGAAATGCATATGTCCAGATTGAACCCAAGAGGAAACAGACTCCTCAGTTATGAACACCTATGGAAAATCTCATAAGGATGTGTACAATCATTACTTCTCTCTTCTCCTCTGAATGAGGAAAGAAATTTGGGGACTTCTTCTACAAGAAAACGAATTACACTAGTCTTACTCATGATACCTGAAGGAATTATAATTAAGCTACAATTTAGGAACAAAATTCTCCTTTGAATCTTCTTGTTTGGATTTGTTTAAAAGCAGATGGAAGAATTTTTTTTTTCTTAGTCACATAAAAACATAAAGGAGTGGAGAATGCACAAAAGCAGACATTTGATGTGCCTAGGGCTTATCACTTGCTTCTCTTCAAGCTTTTTCCAATACACCTAAAAGAGAGACACAGTTCTTGGGAATATTTATTTTAAATTTCTAACATTTTCCATTACTCAAGATTATTATTCAAGCTTTTCAAGAAGAGAAGCTCCAGGCATCAGTTTTGTAGTGGATAGGTAGAATTGCTGCTGCTTTAGGAACATTCATTATGCTGCTCACTAGGAAGAAAACAACCTGCCTTTCAAAAGAGGGCTAATCGATAGGTTGCTTGTGTATTGATCTGCTTGTAGAATAGGAGAACTGGTGCAGAGAATAAAATCTGTAATGGTGCATTGTATCCTAGATTAACAAATTAAGAGCTAGGTTCCTGTTAAAGATCCACACTTCTATCTCCCACAGATTTCAGTCTGAGCCAGGCAAGAACTTGACACTCCTCCAAAGAAGCAGACTGCATTCAGGCAACCCTCCAACACCCATTTATGGCACCATAGGGTTAGGAGTCATTCATTCGCACTGCCTTGGTTAGCTGGCACTCAAAAGTTGAATGAATGAATGAATGAATGAATGAATGAATGAATGAATGAATGAATGAATGAATGAATGAATGAATGAATGAATGAACGAATACTAACCTGAGGATTGAGATCGCCTTTGCTCTTGTTTTTGCTTCATGCCAGCTTGGGAAACAATTTCTTTTCTAAGTTGAAATTTGGGGTACAATTTCACACTGTGTGGTGAGTTTTCAGGGAGTCGAATGAGAGTTGACTCTGGAAACCCCGCCACTGCCAAAAATCTAAATACAGGCTGAAATGCCCTTCTGGTAAAATTGTAGCATTGCTGGGGGGTCTTTGTGACCTTGTGGGAAGTTGAGTGGTACCCTCCCTATCCCCTAACTATTGTTCCCTTCCATGACATCAAGAAATTACGTCTCGGAGATGACAGGAAAAGACACCACTGTGGTAAACAGTCACTAGGGACATGATGGGTTGGGCATTGCATGTTCCTGCTTCTACATTGATAAGGGTATGCCCTCACAACCACCTGCTTAGTATAAAGTAATATTTGACATAGGTTCCAGCCATAAGGTCATAAGGTCAAGTAGGCAAATGCCATGTGCATAGTTTGTATATTCCTTTCACCTCAAAGATGCAGGGAATAAGTATTCTGCAAAGTCAGTCTTCATAGACCCTTTAGGTAAACCTTTTGACTCCAGAGTGTTTCTAGGTACAGGAAACCTGAGGGCCATCTGCTCACTTCCAAGCTAAAGACAACCAGGTCAGAGTATTAAGTGGGTCTCTCCCAACCTATAGCTTTTGACTCTCTTGGAATCATAAGTCCCCTTACTGATGTTCATCATGAAATAGAAACATTAAAGCAGGGAATGAAATCAATGTGAAACATACTCATCAAAACTACCCACAAGACTAGGACTGTCAGAATAAAAATGTTAGAAGAGCAGTGGGTTGTCTCTCTTGTGGATCACACGTTCTGCAGAATTGCTTTAGGAGCACGTCATCAGCAACTTAAGGGTGGGCAGCAGAGCTTCCCAGGTGCATTCAGCTCATCTTATTGAAATTCTTTCAGAACCCTACAGATGCCTCCAGTGTTCTTTGCCATTCATTATGTATGGTTATGTTATGCTTGCACAAGCAATAATGAAGGGATCTGCTTTTACCTTTAAGCCAAATTCAAAATGTGGAGAAAAGCAGTATCGTCTCTAGAGGAGTGTTTCTCAACCTCAGCAACTTTAAATGTGTGGACTTCAATTGCCAGAATTATCCAACCAAGAATTCTTGGAGTTGCAGTCCATGCATCTTAAAGTAGTTGAGATTGAGAAATGCTGATGTACTCTAGAGCAAACTCTCCCCTTCTAGACTCAGTTATGAAAGTAGAAGGGAGAGAGGGATTTGAGAGAAGGAACAGGCAGCAACATCTCAGTGGTAGTATGCAGAAGAATATATGTCATGGAGTATGCCATGGAGAAGGTGTGCTCAATGCTTTCTGCCTTCCAGTCCCCCAGGCTCAACTCCAATGCCATCCAATCTATGGTCACCCCAGGCTCAAGCTCATACTACTCAGCATTGGCATTGCTAATGAAATTCAGTCACAGGTCTCAGTCTTTGGATCCAAGCAACCCTGCTAGTTTTTTTGCTCAGGGTCTGATCAGGTGCATAGACTCAAATTTCTTCCTAACAAGACCAAAGAGCTGTAGATTCTTTGGTCTTGATTCACCTGTAGATGAATCCACCTAGATCAGTGGTGGCAAACCTTTTACTTACCAAGTGCCGAAAAGTACATGCTTTTTACATGCCATCTGCACTTGCGTGTGGCTCCTCCATGTGCGCTGCATATGCAACCACACCATCTGCGCATGCATGCAGCTTTTGCATATGCAATGCCTGCACACTGCGCACAGGCACTCACACAAACATGAGCAATTCTGTGTGCATGCACAGGACAGCTCCAAAGACCAGCTGGATTTCCTGCTGCAATCATGCGCATGCACAGCAGAGGCCTGAAGACCAGCTGGGTCTATGCAATCGTGCATCCATGCATGTGCAATTGCATGTGCATACTCAGCTGGAGGTAAGTTGGCTGACAGCTTGTGTGCCCAGCAAGATGGCTCTACATGCCACCTGAGATACCCGTGCCATAGGTTTGCCATCACGGACCTAGATCAAGAGAGTTTCCATCTTGGGTTCTGGAGAAGGGTGCACTATCCCAGATGGACCTAATATACAATTTGGAAATCCTCTTGGACTCACCTGCTTAAAGAGAGGAAACAGCTTTGACTCAGAGGCTTTTTAGAAAAAACATGCACAATCTTGTATGGTGATTGTGCCTATTCCTGAATTGGGAGTCCTTATTCATAGTCACTCATGCATTATTGATCATCATCATTAAACTTCTAAGCTGTTTTCAAGGTACTGGTTGTTAGCTATAAAACCTGACATAGGACAGGATCCTGTTATTTGCAGGATCACGCGCCTTCAATTATTTCTGACCATCCAGAAACATCTAACTTTAGAAGCTTCAGATTCTGTCACTTAAGCGGTGTCATCTGATCCAGACCCAGAAGAACTGCTTTATCTGTCAGCATCATTGTCCCATGGAACAGGATTCCCCTCACCCACCCAAGATGGTTTCACCATTGGCCCAGCCAGAAGTTGAGTGGTTTATTTCACCTGGAACAAGTTAGCACCACACAAAGGCAGGTGGGGACATTTCAAATGCTTTATTTCTGTGCGGAGTAAAAAAATGTAACTTTGTGCAGAAATAAATTTAACCGTGAGTGGAAATAAATTTGCATTTAGCTAGCATCTCAAAGCAAACCTACCGCATCACAACAGGTATTATGCAGTTCATATATTACATGCTTGTCTTTGCTGTTTTAGTTGGTTTTAGTTGCTTGGAATTGCCTCTGGCGCAATATGCTTTATTATATTTTAATATCTGATTTATTACTGCTTTGTTTAATCTTGTATGCCACCCAAAATTTTATGTCAGTTTGGTGCAGTGGTGGGATGCAACTGGTTTTACTACCGGTTTGTTGTGTGTGCGCTATCCGTGCTGCCACACGGCTTCTAAACTGCAAGTTTTGGACTTACCAAAGGTAGCCCAGATGAGTAGGAAGGCTGCAGAGGTGCAGAAAACAGCTGTTCTATGCAATTCAGCTGAGCTAGACAGAAAAAAAAGAAGGTGATATAGGAGAGGATAGGGCAGGGGCAGGTGGGTGGGGCTAAAAACTTGTCGCTACTACTGGTTCAATAGAACCGGAGCAACCAGGCTGAGTACCACCGGTTTGGTGGCTATAAAAAGATAATGTGTGTGTGTGTGTGTGTGTGTGTAAATAACTCAAGGTGGCAAACATATGTAATACTCCTTCCTCCTCCTATTTTCCCCATAACAACAACCTTGCCAGGTGGATTGGGCTGAGAGAGAGGGACTGGAAAATAAATTCCTTTATTCTTCTGGCCAAGCATCATATACACTCATGCCCCATCAAAATCAGGACTTGAATCCACATACCACTTCGATTTTCTCATGTCCTCTTGTAGGCATCTCTTACAACCCGCATGATCAGATCACCCAAAGTACATATTAAATCAGAAGCTACTGGCATCCACACATATCCTAGAAAACCCCCTTTGAGTAAATCTGCTTTATTTTCAGGGGGCTAGCAGAAAAGCCTGATCTAGCTTCAGAATCCTGAGAAATCTCCCTATAACTATAATCAAAGTTCAATGTTTTGAATTATTTTAGATTGCTATGAGAGGTTTTTGTTATTAAAGTGTCTTACTACTTCTAATTCCACTCTGCTGTATTTTTAATAAATATACTGATCTGGGAATTGGAACTGATTTAAATGTTTTACCTGGCCTAGGAAAGGCTCTTCTGCAAGCATCAGGCTGCTGGGGGAAAATACTTATATTGTTCTAAAAAAGAAATGTCTGAGAAAAGAGCCTCTCCTTCTCTAAAGGTGTGGCCTATAAGTTTCTCATGTTCTGAGGTGGAAGCTAATAATAGTTGCAAATTACTTGAGCAATAGTAGCCACTGAAAACTTATAGCAACCAACAACCCTTCTTCTACAGATGGAAGTCTATGCATCCACCCACCCAAATGGGCAAAATATCTTTTCTACATTCTTTCTGTCCTGTAGATATATCTGAGTTCACAGTAGGAGACACCTACAAATTCTATGCATTGCTGCTCCCACAACGTGATAAAGCCCAATAGTCTTAACTTGGATCGGTCACACTATTTCATTTCATTGTGAATTTTCTATTCCCAAGTTAATCATCTGAAAATGAAATACCAGAGCAGGCTTTCCTAAAATATATTAGTACTTTGACTGAAGGCAAAAGGAAAAGGGGAACAGAAGATGACATGGCGAGATAGCATCATTGATGTAGTGGGCATGAGTTTGGGCTGCCTCAATGGAGGGGAGAGGCTGGTATGTTATGGTCCATGGGGGTCACGAAGAAGCGGATACAACTTATAGTATCTTAGTATCAACAACTAGTACTTTGAGTAATACCTTGAAACAAAGAACAAATGATAAATTACATTATGGATTCTCATGGTACCAGAAATTTTTTAAAAATATTTAGTTCTGGAAATTAAGAAACAGATGACTTCTTAAGAGGCTTCTGTTAAATATAAAAAATAATATTGAACATGACTACATAACATTAAACATGGCTATCATAAACTTTGAGACATCTTTAGAATCTCATATATGCTCTGTATTTGTGGTAAAAGGTAGCTATTAGAATCTCTAACATCTCATGTTATTTCCAGAATTAAAAATATACTGGTTTGAAATGATACATATATGTCTGTCTATCTATTGAATCTGATTCTTTGCTCCCATATAAAAGTTGTCTAGATTTCTACTGACCTGGTAGCTGTACAGTAGACATTTTTCTATAAACAAGTGAAATATTCTAGAGAAAACTGGATTGAATACACAAAACATCATGCAGACTGGATCAGAAAGGGAGTTCTCTGGGGTTTCTGCATCACTGCATAACCCAGGGCAAATTACCGTGTTTTCAATATTACAGTTTAATGCATTGTCAAGTAGCAGGAGCAAAAGGTAGGAAATGAAATATCAATATTCATTTGGATGGAAAGAAGAGATGTCCAACTTTATAAACATCAGCTCAGATACTATTAGTTTAGGCAGATGTGCTAAAGAGGTGTGCATTTGAATGATTGTGGAATAGCTGGCTCAAAATGTTGCTGAACTACAATTCCCAACATCGCTGATCTTAGTCAAGATGCCTGTAGCTTCTGGTAGTTTTAACATCAAGAGGGCCCCAAGTTTTTCACATATGGCCTAGGAAAAACTCTACTCAAATGGTATGTCACAGATTGCAATGTCTCTATGCACATACACTATCCATGAGTAAAAGCAGAAAAGAATATCAAGCATCTTCATGTTCAGTAATTAAACCAATGAAAGTAACTTAAACGATGTTGAAGTTGAAACGATGTGTCTTGTTTTTTCTAATAATTAAGAGGATAATAAGGACTGGAATTCTAGGTATGGTCCCTTGCACAGTTTGGGAGCAATGCAAGAGAAAATGGATTCAGTACTAATGGACCTTTGCAAATGAATTTAGAAATGTGTTTCCTGCAGATATTAGCACTAAGATCTTAATAATGAAGTTCATCTTGAGATAGGTGATCATTTTGAAAGTCAGTCCTAAGTTATTTAAGGCTATTGGGCTTTATCACGTTGTGGTAGCAGCAATGCATAGAATTTGTAGGCACACTAGGAAGTTTAAAACCAGCTACTATTTGAACCCAGTAAGCATTGATAAGCAATGTGTAGGATTTCCATCACATCTTCTATCTATACTTGTGTACCAGTTATCAGCCTAGTTCCGTGTTGGTGAACCTATGGAACACATGCTGGAAACGGCGTGCCAAACCATTCCACAAGCCACGTGCAACCCCACTGGCTCCGCATCCCATTCTTGCACACCATCACATGCCGGCCCGCTGGCTTTTGGGATGTTGGCTCACCGAAAACCAGAGCACACATGCACAATGGGACCATGCGCTGCCCGGTTTTGGCGATTCCGCGTGCTGAAAGCCAGCTGGCCACTATGCAATGGTGCACAAGAATGGGATGCAGAGCCAGTGGGGCTGCGCATTTGTCACGGGATGGTTTGACATGCCCTTCCAGCACAAAGGCCTACACATGGTGATGTAAAAGGTTTGCCACCACTGGCCTAGTTGCTATATTTTAAATCAACACACATTTTCAGGCACTGAAAGTATGTTGCGGTCATCTAGCCATGATGCAACTAAGACATAAATAACTGATGATGGATCATGTTGACAAAAGAAAGCTTGTAACTGATACATTAAGCACTTGCACAAATGCACTGCATTCTACTGCCTAAAACCTTAAAGATCAACAGGGATCTATCAAATGGAATTTTCAGATGACATGTAATCCTTTTCAGAACATGTTGTCTCCAGAGCAGATTTCCTGTTGACTAACAAATATCTCCATAAGGATTGCCTCTATTTCTGAAATCCATAATGCCCTCCCTGACAACAGTTTTCTCCCATGACAAAATCATTATTATTATTACTTATTTGAATGTATTAGCTGCCCAATTCTAATGGACTGACCCAGTCAAATCAACAGGTTACTTTTTTCTTGTCCTTGTCCTTGTCCTTGTCCTCCTCCTCCTCCTCCTCCTCCTACTACTACTACTACTACTACTACTACTACTACTACTACTACTACTCTTCCAATTCTTCCTCCATGCCCTCTTCCTCTTCCTTCTCTTCGTAAAATTAAAATGAAAACTCCTCTTAATTATCCTGGAAGTGCACTTCAAATATTAAGTAAACACTAGAAATGAGATGTAAATGAAGGCAGTGAAACAGCTGTCAGCTTACTAGCTGCTTAATTTCCTCCAGAAGCCAGAACAATTATATTACAACATGCAGCCCGCTCCTTTCCCACCTCTTTCTCTCATCCATTTAGACTCCCGCAATGACAATTGGTTTTGGTTGGTGGGGGTGGAGTGTTCTATTCCCCCCCCCCCGAATATGAATATCTCCTTGCCTTTGTTCCTGGTTTTATTATTTTTCTTCCTCATCTGAGTAGTTAACTTGGGTTTCCCCATTCCTAGTCTGATCCTTTAACATAGTCTCTGATGCAATCTGAAGGCCTGCAAGAAAGGAATCAGAATGGAAAGTCCCATGGCAAGAAGGGAAGTCTGCTTGAATAATCTGGATTTAGAACCAAGATTAATTTTTATTTTAGGCTTTGCATGTTTCTATCTGGAAGGAAAAAGAAAAAGAGAAGGTGGATGGACTCAGTTACAGTCGTTGTGAATGAACCGCCAGAAGATCTAAAAGATCATGTTAGGGACAGATTGTCATAGAGAAGATCTGTCTATCAGTGGTGGGATGCAATCGGTTTTACTATCAGTTCGGTGCGCATGCATTTCACTGCCGTGTGGCTTCTAAACTGCAAGCTTTGGACTTACCAGAGGCAGCATGGGTGAGTAGGAAGGCTGTGGAGGTGCACAAAACAGCTGTTCCATGCGATTCAGCTGAAAGAAAGAAAACAAGAAGGGGACATAGGACAGGATAGGCAGGGATGAGTGGGCAGGGCCAAACGCTTGTCACTAAAACCAGTGCGACCAGGCTGAATACCACCACTTCTGTCTGTGTGATCCCTAGGAGAGCAAAATGATTTTCTGGCACATAATCAATAATCAAATTATGTTTATCACAGCAAATATACAATAGATCGATATATATTATATAGAAGGATTCTGCTTTCTGCATTTGTTTGTCCTTCCAGGAGTCAAAGAGATTCTTATTCATTGGATTCACACAAAGGCAGAAAGATGGAACAGTTTCTCCATCCAGCATAGCCAACACAGGATTGCGTTCATTGTTCATGCTAGGCAAGAAAATGTTAATTTTAAAATATTAATTTTATTTATAACTATTCTGGTAATCTTTATATTAAATTGCAGTATCTCACAGAGGGATAATATCCATGTATCGGCATCATCTAGTTGTATGACTGGGGCATTTCTTTTGCATTTTTTTACTTGTCCCTTTTAATATAACTGTATTAAGAATTTTAATCATCATAATAAAAACTAATACAAACTAAACATAGAGAAAGAGAAGAGCATGGAAAGAAAGAATAAAAAGTACAGGAAAAAGGAAAAAGAAAGTAGAAAAGGAAAAGAAAGAATATAGAAAATGAAAAATATAGAAAGAAATGACTTTTAACCTTCATCATAGCAAGTATAAACAAATTTAACAATTCTTTACACCTATAAAATTAAACAGAAAGCCTATATTTCTACAGAGGAATTATTGAGCTTGTCATTTGTACTTCTATATCTGTCTGGTTTGGTACAATAACCAAACAGGACAGGTACAAATTTCAATGGATATTTAGGACTACAGAAAGAACAATTGCAACCAGCCTGCCTTCCATACAACAGGGGGCCACAACCC